>JARJDQ010001937.1:0-10599 GCA_030264215.1 Geostiba sp. GC000077 | reverse complement strand
GAATTTGAAATGAAAACTACGGCGTCCCATTTAGAAAAACCGACTTATCACAATTTTAAGTTTTGATTTTTTAGAATCCTTTTGCGGTTAATAAAAATGAAATAGCTGACTATGTTAACAAATATTCCGTTTGCGACACTCTCTGTGAATTAATTGCACAAAACTATATTCATTTTGCTCTTTTAGTTTAAAGGATATGATTTTTTTTGGAAGGCATGCAATCGACATTTTTTAAATAAAACTTGAAATATTTCGAAAACTAACAGAAAAAATTAAAAAACGATAATGATGAAGTTGTTTGGAATTAAAAAATACATCTTAATATCATTCAAAAGTGTATCATTCCATTTACACCCGGTTATGCATGCAATACTTTGAAGATTCACATTGAAGTTATAATATGATTTATTTTCAATATTTTCATTTTTTCCCATGCATTACAACACAATTACAAGAGTATAATGGCACATAATACACATGCATGACTTTTTTGCAGAGCACTTCTATAATTAATCCATTACACAAAAGCTGCCCATTGGATGCATAGTTTTTGTTGCACAAATCAACGCAAACAAGCTGTAAATAAACATATCGTAAAACAACGCAAAAAACGTTGAAACGCAGTGCCAAGCGTGGTGCGCTTATGATTAAAATAAAATTCTGATAAAAGTCTGCTAATGAAATTGAAGGCGATGTCGGCGGCGAAAATCGCATCTATGGACTCTATGGTATCAATTAACAATAAAAGCAGAGAACACGCGCCTGCATGGAGCACTTCGCAACTCAATTTCGAAACTTTGATTAGCTCGACAGGTAAATAATTGTGCGGTTTGCGAATCCATATTGTGTGCCGCATTGATCATATCATTGCGGTGGCGATGCCAGGAACTTTCCAATTGTTTGCTGTTCACCAACCGAGCACCGACCCATTTTGAATTTTTGGTTAATTTTAAATTGCTTCGTTGAAAAGTGCCAGTGAATTGTTCTGCCCTACGGTTATGTTTGTATAGAATTGGCATTTTGTAATTTATGTGATTTTTCGAAAGCAAAAACCAAATATTATGCAAAGGCATCAGTGTAAACATAAGCACTAAAACGAAGTACGAGATCGAAGGAACCAAGGAACGCCAGCAGGAGTTTGTTGCTCCGTGCAGAAGAAAGTGTCGAACCGTAGCCGCGGCGGTATCAACAGAATCAGGAACACGTTAAACTGATTTAGCGCTGTCGGGGTTGTCGGATTTCGGATTAAACACTTAACGGTGATATTGTGGTTTTGCTCTACATGCCTACATTAAAGTTATGCTTGCCAAGAATATAATTACATAAGAAAGTGCAAATCAACTCAATTACTTAAATACGAATGAATAGTGGAAAATAATTTCGATATCGGCGAGTGTGAAACTGGGACTTTGAAATAGCTAATGTCCGGATTGGCCGCACCGCGCACTTCCGCGCTCATAATTTTATTAGCAGTAAATGATTAATGGATCTAAAGAAGGTAACAACGTTACAAGCTGCTTCCGGCGGGACCGCTGCCGTGCCGCCTTTTAATCGATTTGTCTTTGCCCCTTTTTCCCCCGCACAAAAGACTTGCACAACGTGTTGATTATCGCATTATGTGCATTGGCGTCTTGCATGCTTGCACATTTTTGAATTGACTTGGTCAGGTTGCAAACGCCCTTCTTGCTTCGCCCCTGCCTCGGGCCCGAGATCAAGACGCAGATGAAGATGAAATCTCGCCTTTGAATGCTGGTAGCTTAGCTAAATCTGCGCAACGCCATTGTTACGCAAGCGTTTGCGCGATTGTCCTCGCGCGCGCAATTTGTAACCCAATCCGGCTGTAACAACTAAATAATTTCCAATAAATTGCGCCGCGTAAAGCGTGGCGTTACGTGTGCTTAACAAGTATACATATTAGTGCTCAGCATGCTCGGTGGGGGCGGCGTCGACGTTCCCCAGCGCTAAATTGTAACGATTTTTGCAAACACTTGTCACACTTTTTGGTGGAGGTGCCACAATGAACAAAAGTCCGCTTTCAATTATATATTGCATTATCACAAAATTAAATCACCCGAAACAGTTCATTCAAATTTGAACAAAAGGTGAACGAAATAATGAATGCTATTGCGTTGTACCCCAGCAAACACAATCATATATCTGATACGTAGTACAGTGAATTTCAAAAAGACAAGGGTTACGTAAGACCGTATGTCTTACCTTGAATCTATTCCGCGCGCTGTCTGGCATTACCGAACTGTATCGCTCCATCGCGCGCAAAATGTGAGTTGTGCTAGAGCAGTGGTTCCCAACCTTTTTATAGTCGTGCCCCTTTTCAGTTTTCCTCAAAATGACCGCGACCCCTTTTCCCTCTCCCACTCTTCCCAATTGATAATAAAACAAACATCATTATACGATGGGCACTTTTCACAATTTTTTAAATCGATCTTCGCTGAAAGTATATGAAATCTATACCAAGAGGTCACCGTCTTCTGATTTGATGATTTTTAAGGGAGATAATTGGTTTTATAGTTTATATTTGTTGGGATCGTGACGTCATGGATCAAGCAACGAATGGAATGAGGAAGACATACGTCATTTTTTTTGTATTTTTATTTTTGAATTTCCTTATTATAGAAATTTTTTTTCCGATTTTTTAAAATTCGTTTTGAGCCCGTAAAAAAATGTTAAAATTTGAATTTTTGCTAAACATTGATGACTCATCGAGTTCACTGCCATAAGGGGCCATAGAAATGAGTCAGGATTGGTCTCGATTCTCAAAAACTTACAAAAATTAATAACACAAAGAATAAATTTTTTAAAGATGTGCCATCTTCACTAAAAATCGTTAAAAAATTACACTATCGATTTTAATAGGTTTTTATCAATTTATAAATCAGTAAGTCTTCCTCATTGTGTTTTACTTGCGCCAGAAGAGTTACAGAACGCGTATCGTAACGATTATTTACTATAAGACGCAACTAACCGTCCTAGGGCCGTATAGTTCCATTAACCGCCCGCAAAATAGGGCGGTAAAGTTCATTAAATAGTATAGTGTCTAATAGTATAGTCGTATAGTGCATAGATAAAAATAATAAATTGTACAACTTGGGCGGTAAATAACGTATTACAAAACCGACCGAAGGATGGGGCGACTTATTTTTTCCTCACCTGCTGATAGTTGTCATGGAAGATTGTGCGTTCCTGGTCTCACCTAGTGTTGAAAACCGCAACTATATTAACTTCTTTCAGTTCATGTTTGAGCTGTCATTGGCGCCATCTAGTACGGGAGATACGGAATTATTTACTTTCCTCCCTAGGACTGTAAAAGTTTATTTAACGCCCGCAAAATAGGTCGGTAAAGTTAATCTAATATGCAGGTGGGCCAAAACCTTATTATTAATCAATCAAAAATTGATTTACATTGTTGTTTACATCCACCAGTAGATGTATGACAATTTGACTATTTATAGCTATTTATAGTGCGTTGTTGTGCGTTCCCATTTGAAATGAGAGCAAAATTATAGGAAATGTGTTTATACTTGATAATAGTCTATCGCGAAGCGATTTATATCGCACTGGAACTGAACAATGGACACCAAAGTGTGGCTTAAAGCAGGCTAAAGTTTAATTTTGCTCACTGTCAAGTGTCAAAATTTCACATGCAACCAACACCCGAACAACAAAAAGTCAAAAAACGTAAAATTTGTCAGTCAATGTTTTTCTTCACGACACTGAAACTCGCATATCGAATTCAATGCTCTCGCAAAGTGTGTCCTCATAACGATTGTGTGTTACTCATCGCCCAGAATTAATTGATTTACGTTGTGCTCGCGTTTCAGGTGCAATTCAGTCAGCAAAACGAAAGCGCGCTCTGACGCGCCTGCTTCCGCCCCACATCCTTTCGGAGATTACGCCCGGATCCAAGCAAAGGGGGATGGTGTACCTGCTGGCGGATTGGGGTATGGGAGAATCTGAATTGCGCACCAGCATCAGCCGTCTGAACGCGACGACAGCGACGGTGACGACAACCCACCACCATCATCAGGCGGCGGCGGCGGTCCAACTGCTCACCACCAGCGCCACCACAAGCACCAACCACCACCACCATGATGATCTCAACGAGGTGGATCTGCATCCGCTCAGTAATCAGGTAATGCAAGCATTTTTTTAACGGTTTTTCTTTGCCAAACCGCGTGTGCAAAGAAGAAAGTGCCACGCAAACTTTCACATTGCGCCAATATTTCCTGCGCGTGACTTTATTTCATCTCTCTCTCTCTCTCTGCAACTGTGCAAACTATAATATTCTGTAATTAATTTTAGGTCGGTGGCCACACGCGCCTCATGGTGCTGAACCCCAACACCATCTGCAAGCCGCTCAACTATCGCGAGCTGGAGTTCTACCAGAACATTCAGGATCAGGACATCAAAATGTTTGTACCGAAATACAAAGGTAAGCAGAGCATTCGAATTGATACTTTCCGAACCGAACCACCCCCCACACACCTGCTCATTACCTCCTGCAAAATGAAACAAACAACATCAACTAATCATTATTGCATTCTGAAAATGCTCGACATTAGTGTTTATTGTTTCGATTGTGCTGTTGTTACATGTTTGTGAAGAGCGAAGAAAAAGCGAACAGAACACACTTTTTGCTCGAGTTTCTCTCGGCGATTTTGCTAACGTATGCACACAACACATACACTTCTTGTTACCACGTTACCCAGTGATCTTTGATGAGACTGACAACCTAAACCATAATGATCTCTTGTTGCTGTGTTATTGTTACTGATTAACCGTATTTTATGCTGAATTGTTTAATTGAACAATAAAAAGATCTATGACGATTAGCGTTTTTTCTCACTTGACAAGTTTGATTGTGAACTCTTAGCAAACGATAACGTAAAAAGGAAAAATATACTTACGCCAAATATACCGTAACGATTGTGTTGATGTACTCAAAGCGCACCTTCACATTGCGGAACAAACACTCACACATTGTTATCATTAATCATTATATCGATCGATATCCATTTGCCTCATTTGTTTTGTTTTGTTATTTTATTCAAATAAAAAATTACTCTGATTGTTTGAAAAAGCGTTTCGAAAACTAAATCGTTCGAGGTAAGTATTGTTTCAAAGTTTTCTCTTTCTCTCTCTCTCTCTCTCTCTCTCTCTCTCTCTCTCTGTCTGTCTACTTCACTCACTCTGTTTAAACGTAATTCCTGTGGGAAAATTGCGGACAAATTACAAACATACGCCTGAGCGAGAGTTGTTGTAAGTTTGTGCAAAGAGAAGAGTTCTGTCTTCTTCTGTTCAGTTGGCGGTCGGCGGTCGCGCGCAATGCCCTCTCCCCAATGCCTCCGCCTCTCGCCGCCAACCAACACGCCCGATCCGCCGCCCTCCGGAGGCTCTGGCGCTGCACACGCTCATCGCCACGCTTTGAGAGATGGGTTTGTATAAACAAACAATACAATTTCAACAAAAAAAAAATCGAAAAAAAATAAAACACCAAGCGAAGAGAAAACGATGTCGATGCGAGCCGCGGCGAACGACGACGAAATGCGAGAAATCAAATGAGTCTTGTTTTGTTTGTCTTTTTGTTTACGACATGCATTTATCGTCACATCATAATTTCATGAATCCGCGGGCATATTCAATTGAGATTTTCATTAATTTCGCTGCTTGAAGCTGCTGTTATATTTCTTTAAAGCCGTGCGTGATGTGCGTCCGGAGTGCTAATCATTGCGACGTTGTTTCAGGCGTGATGCAGGCGACGCTCTGCAGCGGAAAGATGGAGAAGCGCTACTCGCCGAGCTTCCGCGACGATGCGGTGGCGACCAGCGCGCCGGTGTCGGGGCGCTCGAAGAGTGGCTACAAGCGCAAGCGCGAGGAGGTGCTCAAGATGCGCGTCCACCACTCGGGCAATCCCAAGGAGGTGCTCAAGTCCATCTCGCAGAGCGACAACACCAACAAGCAGTACTTCCTGATGCTGGAGAACATCACCGCCTCCTATATGCATCCGTGCATTCTGGATCTCAAGATGGGCACCCGCCAGCACGGCGACGATGCGTCGGCGGAGAAGCGCAGCAAGCAGATGGCGAAGTGCGCGGCGAGCACGTCGGCGTCGCTGGGTGTGCGTTTGTGCGGCATGCAGGTGTATCAGGCGGACGCGGACTATTACCTCAAGAAGGACAAATACTGGGGGCGTGAGTTGAACGAGGACGGGTTCAAGAGCGCGCTGGTGCGGTTCTTCGACAATGGGTACGGCCTCAGGACGTATGTGATCAAGAAAGTGATCAATAAGCTGGACCAGCTGCGGCGGGTCATTGAGAAGCAGAGCAGCTATCGATTTTACTCTTGGTAAGAGAGTGAATTTGCAAACATTTGGAAATGACTATATTAATTTCGATTGTTTTTTAGTTCGCTTTTGATTGTCTATGAGGGTAATGGCGGCAGGCCGCTGCTGTCGCTGAAGAAGCAGCCGTGCTGCTCCAGCTCACCGCTGCAGTACCTCGTGAATGATTGCACGCAGGAGTCGGATAACTCGCGCGATGTCCCCTGCTACTACGACGCCGATACGAGCAACTCGTCACTAGACCTCTCGCACGAGGAGGTCTCGCAGGACTCGCACCATCGCGGTTTTGGTGAGGCGGCGGCCCGCGGCGCCAACTCCTCCTTCTTCCCGATCTCCGAGGAGACGATGTTCCTCGACTCGCCGCCGATCCTCCAACCAGGCGGACGACTGTCCACCAGTCCGGTGGAGAGCTGGATGCTCTACTCCAACAGCAGCAGCGACGAGTACTCCCTCAGCGGGCAGTTCAACGGGCTCACCTCGGACGACACCTCCGACTTTGAGCTCTCCTCACCGCCGCCGCCCTCCAACCTTAAAAACACGCTGCATTTCGAAGACTTGGAGCTAGAGGACGAAGACGACGAAGAATTGACGCCCACAGTGACGCATAAAAGTGTCCCGAAGCGACTGCGCGTGAAGGACTCCACCGTTACGGTGGCGCCAGGCGCTGGGTGCAGTCAGCTGCAAGAGCGAGGGAAGCGCCACTCGCGATCCAGATCACGCTCCCCCACACCCATTCAGGTCGACGTGCGGATGATCGACTTTGCGCACACGTCCTTCGTGAATAAGCAAGCGGACATCAGCGCCAACACGGGGACGGCGACCGTGCACCATGGCCCCGATGGTGGCTT
Organism: Geostiba sp. GC000077; assembly: GCA_030264215.1. Lineage (NCBI taxonomy): Eukaryota > Metazoa > Arthropoda > Insecta > Coleoptera > Staphylinidae > Geostiba > Geostiba sp. GC000077. The sequence continues at coordinate 3,393 of JARJDQ010001937.1, read as the reverse complement.
CCTCACCGGGCTGGACAGCATGAAGCGCCTGCTCCTGGAGATCATGCACGAGGGTTGAACGGGCACGGCGCGCGCCACACGGAGCGAGAGCGTGATTGACAGCGAAAACTCACCGCGCGTCGCGGGTGGGTCCTGGAATAAGTTAGGTCGACTGGACGGTTGACACTTTACGATATTGGTTACCAAGTTACTTAAAACTATAGCGCATCGCAGCAAGCAAGAGATGATGCAAATGCAAACGAAAGCAAAATGAAACTGAACGTAATTTTACTTTTAAAAAAATCTTAAAAAAATTACACTAAAAAGTAACCTTTGTTATTACCAGCCGTTCGTTGTTGCTGTTGTTGTTAATGGTTGTAACTATATTAGAAGACCAACCGATTGTAACTAGCAGTACTGTTGCAAGTACCATCAATCAACAATGAGAGTTTTGAACATTTATAAACACCCTAGAGCCGAAACAAGTTTCGTAGCGCGTTTCGTAGCTTGACATTTTGACACTTAAGAATTACATTTTGCGCTGCCGCGTAAACATTAAACATGGCATATCACGCCAATGTCAAAGGCATTTGACGGGTGAAATCGATGACAGAAATTGATACAATAAAAAAACAATTCCTTACATTACGTATTAATGAAAAAAAAAACAATAAATAGACTATGCAACGTGTAACTGCTTAGCGTTGCCGATGAACGAACAATAAGGCCGAATCGAGCAGAACATAATCTAGCCTATCAGAAAATCTGACGGCGATGCATCTTCATTGATTGATGTTTCACTTTATTTAATTTTTCGATGAGTCGATGAGCTTTTTGTTTTTACATTTTGGACTTTGCTTTGAGATGGGATGATGCGACAAATATATGTGACCGTGGGCAAAACCAAGTTGTTTATAATGACTGCCATTAGTACTTTGTAAATATGACCTGTTAGTTGTAACCCCTTTAGACCCTAGCGTATGACCTTAGAATCGAACGGATCCAGGCGATGATGATGTGAGAACACACACTGAAAATGTAAAAATCACACCTACGCAATACACATAAGCTAGAGATTGTGCAAAAGAATATTTTTAGACACAAAACACCCAAATAGAGAATAGACTAATCTTAAACTAACCTTAAAAATCTACAACAGCAAAACTACAAATGATTTTTTTCGCAAATTATTTTTTTGCGGTAAATTCGACGCCGTGTGCAATTTTGACAGTATTTTTTTTATGTACAAATCTAATCCTGAAGATTTTTTGCGTACTGGATGCGATATTTTATGTTTTTCATTGTAATTGCAATTTTTTGAGCTTCAAATATCCTGAACATTAGCGATTTAGCTATAACTTTCTGTTTACTGTTTTCCTAGACCTAGATGATAATGAAAACGAAATGATTCCCTGTGATTTTATTGATAAATATTATTATCTAATTATAATTATATTATGGACAAATATGTATTTGTAACTTTTACGTTTCATCGCGAACAGTTTTCGACGATTATGATTATGCCGAGATGTCGGAGGTGAATGGATGAAGAATGCTGTATGATTGTGTGGGGTTGAAGGTGGCGGCTGGTGGCGGAGCAGGCGCGCGGCGATAATGTTTAGCCCGGCGTGCGACTGCTCCCCGGCTGCCGTCACGTGTGGTTTTTTTTCGTGCGCAATATGTACATATTTAAATGAATGATTATATGATTAAATAAAGCAAAAAAAAATTGAAAAATGTTTGCCTTTCTTTCATGAGTTAAGGAATCTGGTGATAAGAAGGCATTTTTCAACGAAACCTAACGAAGAATGTGAATGACGCCATGCAATATACCTTTTCGCGGTAAACAACTGATTTATGCGCCTCTTCTGGAAAATATAACATATTCGAAATTTTTACATGTGCACCTTGATAACTAATAGTATATAAAAGTCAAGAAATTACCTGACTAACCATTAATAGTTTTCTGCCAATTACAAAATAATTATTGATTAGAATGAAGTACTTAATAATTGTGGTGATGCTCGCCTTTGCGGTATAATCTAACAAGAACACCCACAATAGTATAATTTTTTAACCCACCCGCATATTAGATTAACTTTACGGCCCTATTTTGCGGGGGAATTTCAAAATGCCCTAGGGCGGAAAGCAAGTTTCTTATATCTAATACTAGGTGGTGCCCCTACAGCTCAAACGCGACATTAAATGCAATTGAACGCTGCAACCTACAATTCTTGCATACAGGGTGAGTCTGACCTACGGGATTCTTCGATTTTGCATAGAAATAGGAATAATGTCAAAAAATATTTAGTTTAAAGTTATGCATGATTGAAATCCACAACCTTAAAATATTTTCAAGTGCATTTTCAAGTGTTGCATTAAAAAGATACAGACAAAAATAACATTTTTTTCTTAAATGGAATGGTATATTTTTGATATCAAATTCAAATCCGCATTTCAATAATAGCAGTTCGTATAACTAGTGTAGAAAGTGCGATTTTATGCATGCGAGGGTCGAGTTGCGAAGCGAGCCCACAAGGCGAGTGAAGCAAGACACGAGCGCATAGAGGCACTTTCTACACTAGCTATACACATTACTTTTTCTACGGCCACCAAATTATAATCTTACAAGATTATCTTTTGCGTTTTCTGTGACATTGATGAATTTCTGGTATTATTAATATTTCTATCCAAAATCGAAGAAACTCGCAGGTCAGACTCACCCTGTATAAAAATTAACTTGGAAGTGGAGCTTTAAACCCTAAAGTGATATTCTACAAGTGGTCGTAGAAAAAAATATATTTCCCTTGTTTTTTTTCAATACTCTTGATAGTTGATAAATTATTCCTGAAAATTCGGAAAAAGAGACAATTACACGTCTTTCTAAAAAATTAATATCTCTTACACGAAATAAGTCAAATGAATGCGATTTTGTGCTATCTATTAAATGGGAGTGTAACTAGAGGAATATCTAATGAAAAGGTCTAATATTCAATTCCTTGTCTCCGCAAAATGCTTCCAATCTTCCAAACATGCAAAACTCCAAACAAGCAAAAGTAGTTTTTATTTCAAATGGCATCACATAAGTTTAGTTTCGAATGCATCTAGGGAATTGTTTCATCCTAATTTTAAATTTAATTTCTTTATTATTGATTAATCAGATTATTAGTTATTTCTTCGATTTCTATCCAAAATCGAAGAAAGCCGCAGGTCAGACTCATCCTGTATAAAAATTAACCTGGAAGTGGAGCATGTAGGGTATAAAGTGCTATTCTACGAGTGGTCGTAGAAAAAAAATTATTTCCCTTGATTTTTTTTCAATACTCTTGATAGTTGATAAATGATTCCTGAAAATTCGGAAAAAGAGACAATTACACGTCTTTCTAAAAAATTAATATCTCTTACACGAAATAA
>JARJDQ010001935.1:0-17463 GCA_030264215.1 Geostiba sp. GC000077 | reverse complement strand
TAATAAAAGCATTATGTAATCCAAAAAATGTATCACACGTCCGTAAAATCAAAATCTCGGTGGAGGCGCCCAGAGACGAATGAGTCCATTTGAAACTTTTTACAAGAAAAAAAAAACACATTTTGCATGCTCAGATTTTTCTACAATTCTAGTATGATAAAAAGACGCTATCAACATACTTAAAACTTCAAACCCCGTCTTTATGGGAATTAGTTATATCGCCTAAAAACCTATTTCTCATAGAATAATTGCGATGTGTTGGCATTTGTTACGAACATATTTTTTATTTCTCCACCAGGACCACTTTTCGCCTCTTCAAATTGAACTGCGGCATTGTGCGTTTTGGTGTTGTGTTCCGTTGTACGGCAATGAGGGCGATAAATAAATATAATCACTTGCGACGCGGGCCATCACCATCATCGTCGCATTTAAATCCGACGCGAGCAACGGATTCAATTAACGCACGCTGCGTTAGATTTACGACGTGAACTGATTAAATTGCGCACGGCACAAACCCGGAGTACAAAAATACACATTCTACACATATTCGCATTTCACATTTTGCATCGCGAATTTTGCTGTTTATTAAAATACGCCGCGAGTACATTATGCGGTCGCATAACTTCCAGTTGATTACGTTTTAAACCCTTTTTAATTCACTTTTGGCGCGCGCCGGTTTTTAATCTTGAACCGCGCAAAAAACGTGCATACAAGAACACAGATGAAAACAAATAATGTTTGTTGCGAAGGAAATGAATGTTGATGGTGCGTTTTTTTTTGGCTGTTGCAGATTGTGATCATGAATCGACCACTGGCGATGTCTTCGACCGCATCATGAGCCATGCGGTGGTGGGCGGCCGCTTTGGGGGTGGTCGTCGGACTACTCGCTGTCGCCGCCGCCCTACCCCCGGTTATTAAAATAGGTGAGCAACGTACCTTTATTTTTATATAAACCTAGCAAAAACAATTAACATTACTGTTATTATGACTTTTTGCTTTTAAATATAAACATAAAATCGAATACAAGATAAATATCTATCCATAAAATTATGCAACATACTATTTTGTGTATAACGTGGAAAAATAAGGAAGAATATATAAAAATGTATGTGTAACAAGAACCGATAGTAAATTATCTTTTTGATTTGTGCTTAAACTAATAGGAAATTATTACACGATTTGAGCTTATAACCTAATAACACTTATGATTAAACATTATATATACTTAATATGAAACTTTCTTGTCTGCTTAATTTTTTGCTTAATTTTAATCGAAAATAGTTTTGTTGATTTTATTGCTCAGAGCGTCCGGCAGTTCGTCATTGATTGTTGTTTGTTGACGGTTTAAAAAATGTATTCCTATTTCTAGTTTCATATTTATGAACATTAGCGGTTTTCTCTAGTTGAAATTAATTTTCCATATATATTATTTCATTAAGATCAAATTTATTAAGGTTTTTATATAAACCTAACCTACATACAACACAACAATATAGAGAATATGTTACCTATTGCTCCGCCCGCTTTCTAACCTCACTTCTAACCTCTTTCATTGTTGCCCCGCCCAGCTCATGACATCTAGTTCAGAATACAATCTAATCTCTCCCACGTCGGCGATGTTTTTACCTCAGTCTTTCGCTGAGCATTCTTTGACCAAGGCAGTCATTCATCACATTGGCTTTCCGGGGTTCTTCTGCATGGCACTTTTCCTCCCCGATTCTCCTATCCTACCCTATCACAGTATCACCCCTCATGCATGATAATATAATAAATCTTCTTCTTTTGATTTACTTCTTTTTTTGTCTTCTGTTCAAAGTTCCAAGTTCCAAGTTATTTCTGTGCAGTGTGCATGCAAATGCCGTGTACTACTTTTTCTAGCAAGTTACTAGTCTTTCCAGTTTTGAGGTTCGACATCATTGAAAGAACAGAACAGTTGACCAGTCCCGGCGATCAAACAAATGCTTTGGAAGCTTTTTAGGTATTAATAATGCACTCCCGGTGGATTTGCGTGCGTTTGTGTTTTTTAATGAGAAACGAGGGCGGCGCGGACCTCTCCTTCTCTCGAGGGACTCTTGTCAGAAGCGTTTGCGCAAGCTGCTAAAGCCTTCTAAGCGTGGTGCGTCCGTTATTAGCGCCCTGCACGAGGCACGAATCTCCGTGAGGATTGTAAGCTCGCTAAGAAGATGTATTTCAAAGGATTTCCCCCCTGAAGCCATGAGCTTAATATGGCATCACCTCTCTTACATACAGTGTGTTACATTTAACGTAATTAATAGTTAAGGCCAAAGAATTTCAAAGTAAAGTTACTGTTTGAAAAATACTCATTTGTATTTTTTTTAATTTTGCGAATTTTTAATTTTCTTGTGCATTTTAGCTACAATTACATACTGTGTACTTTGGATAGATGGAATATGTGTAACGAACTTCACGCCTTCATTCCCTCCGGCGATGAAAACCCATATACTCGGCAAACCCTCGGACGAGGCACGCGCCGGGCGTGATTCTTTTTTATATTTCTAGTTTTCGAAATTGTAATGATATGGTCCGGAAGATCTCCGGGCTCGCTCGCTCACAATCCACACCTTTTCGCGTCGGGTGGCATTGTGCACGGGCCATTAATTCTCGACCAGTTTTTCCCGGCCAAAACATCCCTTTATTCGACACGTTACAAAACAACATTAAAAATATAGAAAATCAAATTTTCCACTTCTTCCTTGGCGAAAATAAATCCCGTTTTACGAGCGATCATAAAAATTGCAATAAATTTCGTGAAAATATAAGAAATGTTATTTTGGAAAATTTGAGGGAAACCAGGATTGAATATTTTGAAACGTGAGTCTTATAAATTCTGGAAAAGTTTTGCTATCGATGTAAACTCTATAATCCCAGCTTGATGGGCACGTATCACTTTAGTTTTGGTGGAGGCGCCGGGCGCACGCCTCACAGCAACGCAACACGATTGCGTTACTGCTGCAGCATGACGGCAACATATTGGCACGCGCTCTGATGCACCGAGGCACGCAGCGAAGGGGTGCTGCTTTTAGCCCGGCGCCTCCACCCTCGGTTGGATTGAATTACAGCCGAGAACTGAGCGATCAGACAGGCAAACTCTGCTAGGTTTTCATTATTACTTTATCACTGATAGAACACTATGCACAATGTAGGCGGAAAAAGTTGAGTTTTAAATCGTTGTGGGAAGACATTTCGAAAAGTGCGAAAAAGTAAAATCGTGCGTCTCGACTTGATTGCACACGATACTTTCCGCATGAATGGAAGTGACACTGCAACAAAGCACTTGCCTGCTCAGTGGTTCGGAATAGAAAGGGGTGGGGGGCAAAGACGGCCTTTTTGCCATCGTCTTGGCGCGTGCGGTCGCCAGCCGAGAGCGCGCGCCATCAAGGGGATTCGTTAATTGCACTGAGTGACAGTTTAAGAGCTCGTAATCATCGAAAGCCGCTCCTCGCGCCCCGCGTTCATACGACCTAATAAATACGACGCGGATAATTAGTCTGCGCTAGCATGCCACTTTACTTCAACCCCAACTAGAGCAGCACAAACAATGAAGCGAACAAATGAAGTATATATTTTTCAACATCACAGCCACAAATTGAATCTGCAATTTTATATTGCCAGGCGGTACCGGATGTCATTTCAGGCGACTTCCGGTGCTGCCGCGCGGGGAAGGAAAATGAGATGCGAAATTAAATTATCAATGCGACATTTAGGTCTGCGCCGCCATGTTGTCGTATTAAATCAGTTAAATCAGATCCGAGCAGATGTTTAACCAACCCGCAACCCGCCGCACTACACCGCCACCGCCATGATGTTTGCGTTGGCTTATGTTTGTGTTTATGGAAGCGCATTCGCAATTCCTCGGAAGGAAGTCGCATTTATGTAAAATCGTGTTACATCCAATTCAGAGCGCTGTTTGCGTCTTGCGCCGCACACTAAAAGCAATTACATTCATAAACATGCGTTCGCGCTGGGCGCAGCCATATTGGATTTTACTGAAGCACTAAAATTGAGCTAGAGTTCGGAATGCCGTCAAATATACATTCATCAATTCATCTATTGCAGGATTGCAGCTGTGAATAGTAGGTACAGGAAAAATAGGTTTTTAGATGGAAGTAATTCCCACAAAGATGGGGTTGGGATTTTTTAGTTCGTTGATGATATCATTTTGACATAATAAAAGTCCAGAAAAATCTAAGCACGCAAAATTAGTTTTCTTTTGTACAAAGTTTCAAATAGAGAAACACATTCGTCTCCTGGCGCCTCCACCAACATTTTCATTTTAATGACGTGTTTTTGGTAATACATTTTTGGATAATTACGTAATGAATTTCTTAACTTTTTAAATATGCAATAGCATTTTATTTCACAAATATGTAGGTTTGTGAGTTAGGCTTATTGAAAATTGCCAATTATCTCTTCAAAATTAATTTTTGTTTTTCTTGACATGAGCGGTATTTATTTGATTGTTGTTGCATCATACATGCACTGTAATCAAATTAAAAGACATTTCAAGTTCTTCCCAATGATGCAAAATTCATAATTGTGGTTGTTCTCATTTTTGACTTATTGAGCGTTGTGTTAAAATAATCCCGTTCTTGATAAGAAAAAAACTTAAAAGAAACGGTATCTTGAAAACTAAAGTCAAACAACCCATAGTTGTCAAACATTTTAGACATTTAGACTCTAAATTTGATGTAGAATAATCTCGTTTTCTGTGTGCAGCCTTAAATGAATCTCCTTGTATATAAAAAGCAACGTATTTTTCTATTTTGGATGTTTGTATCTTTATTTTTCCACCTCGGCTATTCAACAGATTGAGTCCGATAGAGAATAAATTTGATTCATTGATAGATAATAGTGAGGATATCATGTTTTGAGAAACATATGTTTGGACTTGATACTCCGCCCCGTTGGCAATTTGTGTTGGTGGAGGCGCCGGGACTATCTGACAATCCGTGCTAGATGAAACGCACTTTGCATGCTTAGATGTTTCTAGACTTTTAGTATGTCAAACAAAAAGATACCATCGAAGTAAAAAATGTAATCCCCATCTTTGTGGGCATTTGTTTCGTCAAACATCAATTTTTTGCTCGTGTGCTTTCCTTACTTTGGCAAATTTTTAATGGTTTCCACTTTGATTTTTGAAGGTGAAGAAGATCAACATACGGAAGTTGGCTGCTGAATTAAAAGTTGATTGGGCTTTGTGTGCTTTGTGTGTCCAGGGGCGATCTTCACGCAGGAGCAGAACGGCAGCATCGCCGAGCTGGCGTTCCGATATGCGGTGCACAAGATCAACAAGGACAAGACGCTCCTGCCGCACACGGCGCTCGTCTACGACATACAGTACGTTCCCAAGGATGACAGCTTTCACGCCAGCAAGAAAGGTAACATTTTACATCAAACCTAACCCAACTCATGTCGTGACAAGTGAACAACCGTGATCTAAACATAAACTATATGCAACCAAATACACCCTATTAAAATGTTTTGCTTGTAACAGCAACACATTGTATGTACTTTTGACATTTTGACGAATATTTATCCACCCTACCAGCGAGGAGCGAAGTGAACATAAAAACGCCGCCTCCGCGCCGCCGCCAAGCGAAAAAGTGATCAAACATTCAGCGTTCGGATTATATCATCGCGCCGGGCGCATTGGGCGCTGATGGAAACGCTTTATATATTTGATATTTGTAAATATGCTCCCCCTCCGCGGGCATGATTGATGGGCGAGTTTTATTTCTCAGCCTTCGGGGTCAGTTCACTTTTGATTTACTTGATTTGCTTTGGCGCAACGGGCGCAACATAAATCAGCATACAAATCAATTTCCATCGTCCGAAAACAACACCACCCCAGACGCGCAAAAAAGCCTTAGGCTCAGATCATTCACATGCGCACAAATTTGAATTATGACATGGCTTGCCAGCGACAGTTTAGCAAGCGATGACTAATGCTAATTGAATTCCGTTTCGCTCCATTTCGGCAATGTTTAAATTAGGCAAGGGTGGGAAGGGTTCTTGTTGTTTCTAACCGCCGCAAACTTTTTCGCCAATTCTCCAGCCCTCTGGGCGCAACTACCGTAAAAGGGTCTTAAACTCCACGGTTAATCATCCTAAAGAGGGGCTGACTGCGGTGAAACTTTCTTTAGACTTGTGCATTTAACTTCCACTCCAGATTCAGGAGACTAGAACTAGACTTTTGACATGGGCCGAATAGCTTCATCGATATTTTTCACGAGTCCTAAAGAACTTAATTCTGCATGTGGGGGATGTTAAACTGGATGACACGTTGCCAGCTGACTGGTTCATCATTAGTTAGGGTGCCATATGGCAATAACGATGCTGTGATGCAACGATAAATAATTGCGGGCGCCAGATGGAAACATGATTCATTCCATGCATCATGCATCGAGGCTCGGGCGCCAAATCAACCGGAACTGATTGAACATATTTTCAAAACAGCTCCCTCTCCTCTGATCCTCTGAATTGCTTTGTTAATAATGTACGGCCATGGTCGAATCAATAAATTTAATAATCGCCGTATAAATAATGCTCTTATGGTTTAATTGCTTGGCAGCGTGGCAGTTCACCGAAATTGGATGTCGAAACAAAGCGTAAACTAAAATGCAGGAGGAAATTATCAATATTTTTTTATGCCACAAAAATAATATCATCAATTTCCAGAGTTTCACACTTGAATAACTTTAATTCAATATTTGCCAGGTTTACCAGGTCGACATGTTAATCATTGCACATTTTGAGGTTATATATAATTAAAAGCCTCTTGCTCATCTCGCAAAACGTAATTTCCGTAATTTAATTTCGAAATTTAACCGGTTTTCTGATTTTTACATCTTTTAACATGTCTACGCAGGAAATTACATCGAAATGAGACCTGGGAGGCAAAAGAACATGTTTTCGGTTGTATATCTCTGCTCAGGACGGCAACCCTCTCGACCTCCCAGAGGCTTTGTCAACTGCGACTTTGTCAGTCTCAATCTTCCAGCGGGCGCGTCTTGTTTTATAAAAATCCCAGAGCAGGCACGCCATGAATGCAGCGTGATGTGCGAATGTGTGCTAGTGGCGAAGAACTTGTGAAAGTTTGGGTGGGCAAAAAGTGGAAAAGTAAGTTGTCAGACGACGCCGCTTGAATGCTAAATATTTGGTGGTTTGTAAGCGTCCCAAGGGTAATCAGAATCACCTAATCTTTGAAAAAATGCCGGGAATGTGGAAACGCGCGGAAATGTCGAGAACGAAATCAATATAAGGTGGTAAACTGGTGGGCATTAGGCGACACGAAATTAGCCCTTCACTTTTATAGCCTGCATCATTGCCGAGTCGTTATCACATCATGTTTGTGTTTATGGATTCTGTAGTGCCAAAGTCGTGTACATTTAAACTTGTAAAGATGCTTGGCGTTGACAGTATAATTTGTATTGTACAACATGCCAACAGGCCAACGGTGATTACCTCCTAACCTCAAATTCCAAACGCTACACACTTGGCTGTTGAACAACTATGTGTGAGGGTATTGAAAATTCGTATTCATGAGGTGCTCGCACAGAGCAATTAAACTCCTGCCCTCCCACAGTCCCCCACAAGTTTACTTTCCACCTAGCACCCGCGAAACGGATACTTTGATGCCATTAACGCGATTACGTGGAATTCACCTCGATTCGCTCCAATTTGCGCCACCGGCATATTGATGTAGTCCTTTGTGGAAGCGCCTCAACTCCCAGATTGAATATAGACTTTATTGAGTTTATTAAGCCGATAGTGGAAAATAGTGCACTTGATATCGTTTAGTTTACTTAGTATTTAATCATCACCAAACTTTGTTTGAAACAACTTTGTTGCCTCTTTAACAAATAGAAATCTTTATCATAACAGTTTTCCGGCCCAAATTTGATGAGTCGTAAAACCATCCTTCCAGCTTGCTTGGGATTGTGAACGTTTTATGACGATGTCAAGTCAACTGAAAATTCCACGGATCGAAAAGTAGTGAAAAGTATTTTATAACATCGTCAACGCCGGTAACCGAAACGGAACTCGGGATGGACGATGTGGTGGAATGAGCAAAGTACGTGATAAACATTTTTCACACGACGCGATCTTGACTTGTGGGGCTCTAAGTCGAAAAATTCACAGCACACAAGAATGAGGCATTAATTTGATATATAGCCAACAATTAATTTGTCTTTAGATTTTCACTTATTTCCAGCCTGATTTATTGTCGGCGTGAGGAATGTCTAAATCAAAGCACACTCTGTAAAGAGTGAAGATATACTTGGGTTCTTGGGTAAAATATCCAACGGATTTTACTTGCAAAACTTTCGAATTGAAAGTTAGCGAAACAAAGGACTGCACGTTGCGAACTGCATGCAAAAGTTGGAAAGAAAACTAGCAAGCCAGAAAAAAATGCCTTGCTCTTTATGGCGACAAGTGCAGCGCCAAAAATCGCCAACTTTCATATTTTATTAAATTCTTCACAACAATGGCGGCCACGGCGCGGAAATAGCATAACCGTGCAACATTGCGACATTGATTCCAAGATTCCAACTCGAAGCAATTCGCAAAGTTTTGCGATAAATATCGCATGCGCCACAAACAAAACTATAACCGGAAGGGGAAATAACTTTTAAACGCCTGCTCCTTGTGTTGCCTGCTAGTGTCGTGTGAACCTCAGCTCGCTGTTGGCTGGCCTGCGGTGGCGGTCTGTGGTCTATATGTATTAATCAAGTTTTGCGCGATTTTCGGGTTTTGTCCTGAAAGGATGCGCCCCACACGCCGAAATTGGTGGCTGGGTGGCGATGAAGGCGGCTTTCAGACCTTTTTGGACGCGCTCCAGAATGCACTTAACGAAGTTATTTAGTTAGAGGTGGCATAAAGTAGTCGGGGACTACACGCTGCTATTACAGATTAGTGTTGTCGGCGGCGACGACGGCGGGGTAACCGAATTTTGATAAAACCCAACAACCCAACTCTCGGCAGCGGCCGACCGACAATTTCGCTGGCGTGTGAATAAGCATGCGGAATGCCTTAAAATTGATAATGCGAGTGTGTCTTCGAGCACATAACAGGAATACAAGATCAGAGAGACTGCATTTAGGGAATTTAGATGCGTTCCAGTTGGTAGTTGGTGACTTTGAGGGGGCAGTGGATGACGTTTTTCGAGGTGCTGACTGCCCACGTTTTCAATGTCTGCGCCCAACGTTTCCAATGCCTTCCATTTGCTAATAGGAATCGTGGCGGGCGCACTTTAATAAAACATGTCTTCTGGTAGTGCGGTGGTACTTCCCATCTTGGGCCATTGCCAATGCAGTTCCGATTCAGTCAAATCCCCGCACATCCAGCGCCCCCGACACGCTCCAGGAAATAAACATCACCTGAAAATAAACATATTACTGGTGGAGCACAAAAACTAATTCCCACAGAGATGGGGGGTTTGTATTTTCCAGTTCGTTGACGGTATGTTTTTGACATACTCAATATCTAGAAATATCTAAGCATGCAAAGTGCGTTTCATCTAGTACAGATTGTAAACTAGTTAATATTCCCGGCGCCTCCACAAACACGAATTAAACTGGCAAAACTTCTTTTACTTTTACTACGCATAATAACTCAAAAACGAAAACAACCACAATTATGAAATTGGCATCATTGGGAAGAGCGCAAAATTTCCTTTAATTTCATATATTTCATAGTGTATGTAAGATGCAACAACAATCAAATACATACCGCTCATTGGGAGGAAAAATAAGCATGTGTTTTGAAAAAATAATTTTCAATGTTCAATGAGCAATAACTCTTAAACTTACATAATTGTGAAATATATTTTCATCGTGGTAAGTAGACAAATTCATGCCCTTTCTATCGATGCTATTGCACGTTTAAAAAGTTAACAAGTTCATGACCTAATCAACAAGTGTGTTACTAAAAACAAGTCTGTAAAATTAAAATGTTGGTGGAGGCGCCTTTTCGTCGAATGTATTTCTCAATTTGAAACTTTCTGCTTGAAAAATAAAACACATTTCGTATTCTCAGATTTTTCAAGACTTTTACTATATCGAAAGTATACCATCTCAATGGGAATTAGTTCCACCTAAAAGCTGAAGTATATTGAAGATAGTAATTTGGCGTTTTTCGTTGCAGCATGCAATCAGGTGCGTTTCGGTGTCCAGGCGGTCTTCGGACCATCGGATCCGATGCTCGGCTCGCACATTCACTCCATCTGCGACGCCCTCGACATTCCGCACCTGGAGGCGCGCCTGGACCTCGACACCGACGTGCGGGAGTTCTCCATCAACCTGCATCCGGCGCAGAACCTCCTCAATGCGGCATTCCAGGACGTCATGTCGTTTCTGAACTGGACGCGCGTCGCCATCATCTACGAGGAGGACTACGGTGAGCCAGCACCAAGGCAATGTGTCGCTCGATGTGAAATGTGAAATGTGACTTTCCCTTTGGCGCAGGACTTATCAAACTGCGCGAATTGGTGCGCTCGCCTCACAACAAGGACCTCGAGATCCACATTCGCCAGGCGGATCCGGACACATATCGCGCCGTCCTCAAAGAGATCAAAAGCAAGGAGATTCATAACATCGTCATCGACACGAAGCCGATGAACATGCATCACTTCCTCAAAGGCGTAAGACGAAAAAAAAAAACATTACAAAGTAAAAATCGATGTAAATTGTGAATGACACTCAAGACAAGAAGTGGCAAATTATTTCTTGTGGAAGTTTTTCAAGATCCAGATCAGTTATGTCAAGATTTATCAAGATCAATATCGAAAAATTGATTTCTTGAAATCTTGCCATCTAAACATTTTCATTTTTATTGATAGGAAGCGAAAGAAAATAGAAAAATATTATACACTATAATTCAACTTGGAGTATCTTCTTCTTCTTGTTCATAATCCATGATGTTTCTGGTTTCACTATCCCTTTCATATTACTGATGCGTGATTATGAGATTACAATTATACAGTATACAGGGTGTTTCAGTCCAAACGCCCCAGCAGATTCTACATCCAAAACTAAGCCAAAGTTATCAAACGAAAATTCTGTGGCTATAACCGTTTTCGAGTTATTCGCAATTTAAGTTGACCAATGGGAAGCAAGATTGCAACTTAAACTGCATTAATGATAGTTTAAACGGTCATTTACTTTGTTATATTACTTAAAATCACAATAGTAATTCGCAATTCTGCTTCCCCATTGGTCAACCTAAAGTGGATATAACTCGAGAACGGTTATAGCCTCAGCATTTTCGTACGATAACTTTAGGTCAGTTTTGGATGTAGAATCTGCCAATTCCCGGTGGGGCATTTGAACTGAAACACCCTGTATATAATAGGTTCTTCACAATCTACTCTTTGATTGAAACTTTGTGACCGGATTTCAACGGATTTGGGATTTTGAAGGTTAAGCATTTATAAGTCAAGGAAAGTCGAGATATGTTTGCAAATTCCGTCTGTTATTCATACATGGCGCAACATTTTCAAAATCAAGATTTTTCAAGATTCTTTACTTCAGACCAAGATTATACCAAGCCAAGAAGAAAGTATGATTCCGTAAACCAAACCAAACCAAACCAAGATCAGACTACGATTAAGACTACGACTAAAATCGAACTATGAATCATACTTAAAATATATTTCTTGATTTCTTCAAGACATGATCTTTAATTAAACTCAAGACCAATATTATTGACGTCACACGCAGTGCAAAGAAACTGCCACTCTTAATAAATCAATACCTTGTTTATTTTTGATATGCTTCTGCTAGATATTGCAACTGCAAATGAACGACTACAAATATCACTATCTCTTCACGACGTTCGATATCGAGACGTTCGACCTGGAGGACTTCCAGTACAACTTTGTGAATATGACAGCGTTCCGCGTGGTGGACGTGGACGACCTCGGCGTGCAGGAGGTGCTGCGCGACATGGCGCGCTTCCAGTCGCCGGCGTCGAGCATGTCCTTCAATTCGTCCTTCATTCAGGTTGGTGCCGAGCAAATCATGCCCGTATTGATATGGCCGCCGTCGCGCCGCAACCATTCCGAATTCCTTCCGCGCATACATTTTATTCATGACACAAGCAAGACATACTTGGCATGCCAAATGCGGAGAAACCGCAACCGCAAAATAACGCGGGATTCGCTTTAAGGTTAGGTTAGGTTCGTTTAAGCTTTAACCGTCCTCACCTTGGTGAGGTTCTTGCCGTTATTGAAATCGTTTTCAAGCAATCCAATTGACAATACGAATTTGCCACAATGCGTCAGCGCTTTTAGCTCAAGCGTTGTGAACGTGTTGAAAATGTGGAAACAGTGCGACGCAAACTCAAATACGAAATGATCAAATTAGCAAATTACACCCCTTCGACAACGAACTAATTTGAAAACGTCTAATTTCCAACCAACTTTATAATTTCCTAAATTCAGTAAGATGATTTGACGTTGTACAACTGTGACACCACGATTTTGGAGTCCAATTAAAGATTGAAGACTTGGCCGCGTCAATTCCTCTCTCATTTATTATGCTAATTTTAATATGTGTGGTTGGCACAACGTCATTGCCTCGCAAATGCCTCAATTGGCAATTGTTTTCAATTCTGGAAATTTTGCTACATTTGCGGTGGTGTTCGATAATCAATTCGACAACAAACATCGCCGTGAAATACGAGCTGACACAGCGGTGTAGTTCCGTAGTCGATAATCGGTAATCCAATCGCGGTCATAACGTCACTCTTTCGAACGGGTGTAACCCTTGCCGAGTTCTATTATCGAGTTCTTGCGTGAAGGAAGGAGACTTTCAGCATTATTCAATAATATTTTGTTTTAATCGTGTATGTTGCGTCATCTGTTAGCAGAAATAATAAACCGTATGTTTTTTTACCTGCTGCTTGCGCGAATTACGCAAGGTTTATATTAAACCTTACAAATTAGGTCCTCTAGGAATTCTGTATATTAAGATAGTTAATTTTTAGAATTTTAACATTCTGCTCTTGGTCTAGTTGAAAGTATGGTTGCTTCCCTCTATTTGATCTTTTTCCTTTTTCTAATTTTATTTATTTTAATTTATTTATTTTATTTTTTAAATTTTATTTAATTATAAGACGAACCGGCTAGATACCATAAAGTTCTACTTTACATTTGAGAATGGGGGAAACCTCAAAAGCTCACATATTGGATAGCAATGTGGTGGCATCTTTTGCATATGCCTCTGGCCTTTGCTAATGGCCGTTTGGACACGTGGTTAGCGTCGCGTTTGATTTGTGCCTCCCCAGACTATTGCTGCGCACTCACGGTTGCGTTTGCAGATTTGGCTGCCTATAGCGCCCGCCCGTGTGCGCTATTCATACGCATTGTGCAGGAGTCAACCAAGTGCGTGAGCGTGACCAAGCCGCTGCACATGGATGCGATGCCATTTGGGGAATGGGGAGCGTACGAGCTGGGAAACTCAATGATTCCAGGATCCAGGTATAGCCGCTAGAGGGTAAAGGAATAGCAATGCTGATTTATTTTATCAGCGTTCGGGCGTGCGGCGGCGGCGATGTTCGAATGTCTGGAAAGCACCCGCCAGCACGGTCAGTTGCCTACACAAATTCCAACCTAAACATATCCTAAAGTTTTGTTACCGAGCGTTTGAAAAACAAATTTGAACCGTAAAAATTGCCTACAAAAATAATTCCGTCAATCACCTGTAGCATTATGTTTAAATTGTTAATCACAACTCAGCATACAAAATATGATTTTATTTCGTCCCTGCTGGCGTTTGCGTTGTATTTATTTTGATTGCATGATTGCAGTTTAAAACTTTATGTCATTTTGCTGTTTTTCCAGGCTGAAGCAGCGCTCATGTACGACTCGGTGTTCGTGTTCTCCATCGGGCTGCAGACGCTGGAACAGTCGCACACCCTCAAGCTGTCGAACGTGTCCTGCGACAGGGAGCAGCCCTGGGACGGCGGCCTGAGTCTCATTAATTACATCAATGCGGTGAGTAGACCATGACTTTTTCTCCCTGCGCCCGGGGCGGAACTTTGCCAGCGCAAAGATTTTAATTCGCTGGCGTGGCGCAAAACCGTCTTCAATATCGTAATTATTCAAATTTTGCGCCCGGCCATCAAGCAAAGGAGCAGGGAAAAATGATGAGAATTGAAGCTAACGGCAAACTTTCATAAAGATGAAAGATGAAAGATGAAGTTACATCGGTAGAACTTTTCACCGTTTCTCACATGATTGAACAAAGGACAACGTTACAGGCGTGTCGTATTTAGATTTAATAATTCAGATTTATTTCATTGTTGGAAATCTCCTTACCGGATTTATTTCTTAGGAATATGTATTTTTGTATCTGTGTGATGAAGAATTATAACCTTAAAAGGCTCAGGCGCTCAGGCGCTCAGGACTTTTATTTGTTTTCTGTTCCGTGAAATGGTGAAACGAAGTTTGCGCACCTTGACACTCCTGAAACTTACAAAGTGGGTGTAAGGAGCTTTTGGGCGGTCGAGTTGACAAAAACCGTCACGCACTCGCTTAAATCCGGCAGTTTATCTTATCCCACGCACCGCCATCGCCATTCATACTCATATAATTCCGCGATTCCGCTGCTTCTCAGCGCATTCATGAGCGAACTTGACATTGCATAATACATGAGGGTGCGCCACCCCGTAACACGCGGAAAACATACGCCACGCTATACGCCCTAAACTCACCAACGCGCAAATCTACTTCCATTCGAATTCGAATTCAATTGATTTGAACTTGAACTCGCGCGCAAATTGCAATCCAATTGAATGTGGACGTATTTGATTTGATTTTCATCTCACTATCCTAGCGTTGCGGGCGGTACAACCGGTACAAGTTAAAGTCGTTAAAGTTTCCAAGTTGGTAGAAATTGCGTGTATGTTAATGCGGTTAACGTGAGCGTCAACATGGCCACGACGCTGCCGCCATCTTGCGTCTTAGCAACTCAACTCTGCACCAGTCTCTCCTGTGCAGTCTGCAGTCAGTTCCATCAGTTCCATGCTGTTGATGACGACACAATGCCAAGTTTTAGGCATTTAGGTGAATGCCAACTAGGGGGATGAACATACTCAAACAATATAGAGGCTAATTATGTTTGTTCAGCACTCAAGCACTGCAGACGCCATGTTTATTATTACACTCAGAATAGTCACGAGTAGTCACTAGTCATAAGTCGTGACTTGCATAACTAAAACTGCAATTTACACATTGTTCGAAAATATTATTTTATTGGTTGCCAAACGCGCGAAAAACACCGAAACTTTTGAGAACTTTTCAAACTTTCTTGTTACGACTGGTTAGGACGCTATTCCGGATTGCGTTGTTGTACTGATTTAACTTCTTGTAGTATAGTTTGACTTGCTTTCTACTTGTTCCTAGTTAAGTGTACAAATGTGGAACTGTTT
Organism: Geostiba sp. GC000077; assembly: GCA_030264215.1. Lineage (NCBI taxonomy): Eukaryota > Metazoa > Arthropoda > Insecta > Coleoptera > Staphylinidae > Geostiba > Geostiba sp. GC000077. Next base: position 2,010 of record JARJDQ010001935.1, on the reverse strand, counting down.
AATATGGAATCATAAAGTGCCGAGAGCATGTTGGGGAAGGATGAAGGAAAGACGCTGGGAAATTCTCGTCGCGCGCTGAGGTTTTTATTGCGTCCTCTCATGCGCATTTTACTATCTTCCTAAGGACATTTTTACAACGTTTGTTGTCATAATAAAAAGTCTCCAGCGCGCTCCGAGGAGGCAGTAAACCCTTCGCCTTGGCGTCACCAATTTTAACAAATTTATTTACACATATCCACCCGCACACAAACCCGGGCACATTTCAACCCTTTACGGAGCATGCGAGTGACAAGATTTACAACATTTTATTGCTTTAAACATGCTGTAAAGTTTAAAACACACATTTTCTATAGTTTACGCCGAGGACGCGGTTCTTTCTTAGTAATAACATAGGCAACACACTATACACATCAATACAAGTTTAGTATACTTTTGGGAGCCGTGCTTTTCTTTTGTCTAAATATTAGATGTTTCTTGTTGTTTGGCATGGTTTTTGCGAAACGTAGCATTTTTCACTTGTATTGTATATTTGGGAGTAATTTTGAACGCGGGCCAACATCCGCGTCAGAACAAAAGCATGCAAACTCCGAGCGCGGCAAATTTCTTCCTGTGTTCTCTTCCTCGTTCCTGCGCCCCCGCCGCTTTTTTCCCTGCCGCCAAAAGACTTCCGCAGACATTCCTTTCATCCTTAATTTGCCATTGCCGCTGTTGCGTAGCTCTTTTCTTTTCCACTCTTTTAAAATTATTCTAAATTAAATGCGGCGCGATGTAAAGCGACGCATGAATCATGTAATTATTTCATTCTTTGCTGATATAATCAGCACAACAACCAAACGCGTTTGAGGAACGACTATAGCGAGAATTGAATAAAGTAGGTAGTGAAAAGCACAAAACACAATACACAGAGAAATTGTTAAACGCTGTGTATGTCTGTGGTGCAACTCCTGCAGGAAGTAGGAGTTTACCGGGGTTGGCGTTGGCGTGATGATGGTCCCGAGAGGTCCCTCCGCGGACAAGGGTACTCCTCGGCATCCCGAACAGCTATTATCTGCGGTTTAAATGCTTAATGAATACATTAATCGTCGTAAAAATGCCGGCATGCAAAACGCCCGTCTTGTAAATAATTTATGCACGTTTATGCCCGTTTGCTCCCCAACATTTGCAAATCTCTGTATTCCACATTCAACCCTTACGCCTTGCATCACTAACCTGAAATTAACGCCAGCGATTTTACAAAGTGCTCAAAGCGTATATATTCTCTCCCTGATAGTACATACAAAGAGGGGGTTTGAATTCGAACCTCTGTTTTGTACAGAAATACTGTGAATTGAAAAAAAACTATGTTAATAGAAGTTGTGTAGAATTTAGAGGCGTACAACTATACTGGGTGTTACACAAAGCAGATATTACAAAAAATAACATTTTCTTAATGTTTTCTTATGTCAAATTGTTATGTCAAATGAAAGCACGTTTTATTCCTTAGTCGAATTTGAAATGAAGACTACGGCATCCCATTTAGAAAAATCGACTTATTTTAAGTTTTGATTTTTTAGAAGTCTTTTGAGGTTAGTAAAAGTGAAATTGCTGACTATGATAACACATATTCCGTTTGCGACACTCTCTGGGAATAAATTGCATGAAACCATATTCATTTTGCTCTTTTAGTTTTAAAGATATCCTATTTTAAAGAAATCGTCATTTTTTTAATAAAACTTGAAATATTACGAAAACTAACAGAAAATTAAAAAAAAAACGTTGATGACAATGATGTTTAGAATTAAAAAAATACATCTTAATGTTATTTCAAAAGTATATCATTCCATTTAAGAAAATGTTATTTTTTGTAATATCTGCTTTGTGTAACACATAACTTAGTTGAAAATAAATTTATGTTGTGCGCTTCTAAATTCTGCAGAATTTTTATTAAAATAGTTTTTTTTTAATTCACAATATTTCTATATATAATTGACATAGGTACTAAAAGTCTAGAAAAATCTAAACATGCAAAAT
>JARJDQ010001934.1:0-13799 GCA_030264215.1 Geostiba sp. GC000077 | reverse complement strand
TGTCAGAGCACACTATTATATGTATATTTAAGCTGTAAAAAAAATTTCAAGGAGGTGTATATCTCAAGAACCATTGAGTATTGAACCTTCGTGTCTCGGACTTTTCGTCTTGTTTTGATGTCCTCTATCACTAACCAAGCTCTGTAGTTTTATTATTAACACCCTGTATAATTAAGAGTAATTTTTAGCAGCAACTTAGTGATTGGCAAAGTGAAGGTGAAGAATGAGAGAATAACCAATCACTTAACCACAACCACAGGTCCACAGCTGGTGGAGTGGGTACAAAGTAGAGTATAGAGATAGAGTAGAATAAATAATGAAATAATGCAGTTACTAAAATACAAGACTAGGGAAGGTTGTCTAAATCGTACCAGTCCCACTATCTGCACAAGTTAAAGACAAGTTAAAATTTTACCGCCCTATCTTGCGGGCGGTAAATTCATAGTTCCATATATCTCCAATACTAGGTGCTCACCGACAGCTCAGTCTTTTATACTATACAATTCAAGAGTAATAATTAAAGAAATCTACTCTTCATTCTTGATCAGGTGGGCGACAAAACTTGCACCAGACAGACCACAGGCGGTAAATTAAGTATTAGCGCCCCCGCCCCAGTTGCGCAATATACTAAACTACATAATAGTTGATGTTTTATAAATAATTGAGATAATAATATTAATAGTAATATAATATGTAGGTTCTAGGTATTTTCTCTATGCAGGTTATGCAGGTACGATATTGGTAACATTCCCCTAAATTGCAACATGAACTGACGATAGTCGATAAGCAGCAAAGTTGAAATAGAAAAAAGTTGTGGTTTAAGGTTAATCAACGCCACAAAGAAACAAGTGCAAACAAGAACAAGGCAAGAAATAAAAATAGAGAAGATTACACTGTTACTATACGAGACTAAGACTGCGTAAAACACTATTATAATAGAGTATAGTGAGTGTATACTGAGTGATATTATCGAATAATTAGATGTATTTTGTGCACTTACAAAGTGTATATAGTACTACAATGTGTAATATAACAATTTCCTCTTTTAACGCGCGCTTCTCTCTATACATTTTACACTTTCTGCTTTCAATCTTTTAAACTTTCAATGTTTCACAAAGTTTCAATCTTCCAAACCAAGCTGAAGATGCAAACACCAGAACGTACCAAATTACTAAATACGCAGAATTTTAGTATACTCTCTACACTCTACAATAACACTATTATACAGTAAATTCATTGTTCAACTGAAATAACAAATAGGTAATAAAAGAAAAATGCACCTTAATCATCAATTTAAAAGAATACAATGAAGATTATAAATTATAACTTTAAAGCCTAAATAAACTAAATACTGATAATAAATACCAACGAAATACTTGATGAAAACAATGAATTAAAATCTTTTGGATTTTTTGATCTTTGATTTAATGAATTTAAAGATGGGTCAAAAATTGTTTGACATTACATAATGATTATACGCTTCCTTGGCGTGTATTTCCTCATTCCTCGTATTGCAGCATCAACGCAACGCATAAAAGCATCAATTGCTAGAGCTGTGTTCACTTGCTTAGCATTTGATTTTACAAATAGAAACAGAAATTACATCATCGTTTAGGTTTACAACATGAATGTATACTTACAATTTCCCTATCCATGCTAACTACTAACAGTGCTAACGTTTTCATTAATTTTTAGAGTTAACTATTTTTCTGCCGATCGACCGAAAAGTGCCATATTCCGGCAACAATTTGAGTGGGAAAAGTACCTCATTCCCGCACTAGTACCCATCGCGCGCAATTTATTTATTAATATGGCACTTTTTGGTCGATCGGCGGAAAAATAGTATGTGTTAAGCTCGATTTATTGTACGATTTTAGCCGTAATTTAATTTAGTCGGAAAAGATTAATGTTATTGATTTCCCTAAGAGCATTTATAGTTTGAACGTAGGAATCGTAAGATCGTAACATCTTACGATCGTAATAACGTAACGGAAAGAGATGAAACATGACCATCTCTGATTCTTACCTTCGAACAATAAACGCGTTTAGGGAAATCGTAAAATTAATCTTTTAGGACTAAATTAAATTACGGTTAAAATCGACTATAAATCGACCTTTACTAGTTGGATAAGAGTCTTCTCGCACGATTGCAGGAGGTTGGTGGACGAGTCTTATCCAACTTGTATCACAATCTACTATATTGTAGTCTCATAGTATGTATTTAACGTATCAAGTCGATATTAAATGCCGCCTACCGCTTTAATTATTTCCTTTTGTCTTTATTTCTGCTTCTGTGTCGTGTGTCGGTATGTCGGTGTTTCCTTAATTAATCATGATTAACCGGCACAGGACACAGACCCAACAAGCGAAAGCGACAATTTCTACAACCGTCCAACGAACGTCAAATCAAATTAAATAATTAAATTGCCAAGACTCAAGAGCCAAGACAAGTGAATAATACAACAATTAAATAATTCACAATGGACCAAACGACCAACGACAACTTTTACTTGTGCACTCTGCACATTCATATTTCCGAGTTTATTAAATACTCACAGTTGGAATGCTTGGACAGTTGGACAAACAAGAAATGAGCTACTGGCTAAATATATGACAGACATGACTGTCCAATATGGGGGAAAGTTACCTAAATCGTACTCTTGGTGCTAGGAAAGAAAATAAGGCAAGTCGCAAAAAGTTTGGGCTCTTTGGTTTCGTAATAAATATTTTTGCTCGATATTCCACTGTTTTTTTTATAAATTTTGAATAAAACGAAAACCTAACCTAAAATTAGAAAAAGTTTTACGCAGAGTTACAAAGAGGTAAAAAAATATAGAGTAAAAATAAAAATATGTTAGAAAAGTATAGTGCGTTTAGTGTAACATGTAAGCTGTCCGATTGAGGTTAAATTTTGTCATTGTTTAGTCCACTTGTGTAACGCGTTCTACATAAATAGAGTATACATTTTGACGAGTCTTGCCGTCATCCGCATATACCACGGGAACATCGTTCTGAAGAAAACGGGAATAACCTGGCGGGGATGAACGACGCCCTCTGGCGGCCGCGCAAAAACAGTTTACGATGCGGATTATTCCTAGCAACTAGAATCCGAAGAGAAAATTCAAATCGCCCCAATGGTTTGGGAGCAATCACCGAATCAGATTTTTGAATTTTGCTGTGTGCACATTTCTTCATATATTCGAGGATAAATGAAAAGCACTGTATAATAAAATGCCAAATTCCAATGAAAAGTAAGCACAGCACAACTTGTGTTTGTGTCCTACTTTAAATATGCTGTGAATGCAGTTCAGCAGTTGTTTAGCCATTGGGTATAACCATACAATCAACCTGTTGCTAAGATAAACAAACCGGTTGCCTCGCACATTTTTTCAAGAACGCAAGAACATAATTATAAATTTTATCCACGCATGCATAGTACTGATGCTATAAGCATACTGCTTTGACGATAATAAGAGGGCGCTGTATACACGAGACTTACATTAATCACTAAGTGATTAATGAGACTGCTTGACTACTCATTAATCACTCAACAGAGGTTCCAATTTAACTTGGGACACCCGGTATATATGTAAAGTGTGAATATAACGTGCGTATAATGTGCGCTAACTGCCAATAGCATACAGTATAATGATCTTATGATGTATTTCTCAATGCTAAACAACTTTGTCGTCAACTTTGTTTTATTTTTTCTGTTAGTTTTCGAAATATTTTGCTCTTTTAAATATTTCGAAAACAGAAAAAAAAAAGTTGATGACAAAGTTGTTTAGAATTGAGAAATACATCTTAATATCATTTCAAAAGTATTATATCATACCATTTAAGAAAATGTTATTTTTTGTATTATCTCTTCTACACAACATTTATTAACATAGTTTTTTTTAATTCTCAGTATTTCTATACAAAACAGAGGTTCTAATTTAACTTGGGACACTCGGTATAAAATAAAAATTTTGTGAAAGAGCTTATATTATAGGCTTTATTCAAATTACACATAAATTTGAATAGTACAAATGTCGATTTCGATTACCAACAATACCAGCAATATAATATTAATATGTATATTACCGTGCATATTCCAGAACAAATAGTTAATGTGTGACAATTCCCAAATTGGATTTAAAATTTGATTCATATTTCCAGCTTCAAACAAAAAATCTCTCATGCATTATTAAGGCATATGAAATATATGTGTACACTAAAAATGTCAACAGGGAGGGCACATATTGCAAGGACATGCGCCAACGATAAACGATGAAATTATCGATTTTTGTTTCGCGTCGCATTAATTTCATGTGCATTATAGGCACGCATTTGCCCGCCCACGCGTACTCCACCAACACCTACATAGAAAAAGCACCTCCGAAACGCACAGGTGCAGCAGATAACAGAATAAAAACCCCGTTATCCTGGTAAATATTATTCCCTATTCCCTATGGTCTATGCCAACATCAAACATGCCACACAACTTTTCCAATTTCGTTACTGTTGTAGGTGTCAAAAAACAGTCATATTAATATTAATATTAACATTATTCATGAATTCACTCGCACCCCTTCACCATAAGTCCATATCATGACATGTTTACATTCCGTCGGGAAAATGTCCATCAACCCCCGTGTGTCGGTGTGCCCGTGAACATTATGTAGATGCGAATCGAGAAGAGCAGCCAAAGCTCCGACATCGATAAATATGTACAGTGTGTACTGTACATATTTTGATAACAATTTATGTGCCTTCCTGCGAACCTGTGCACAGCCGCACAGCGCACACCATTGTATAACAAAACTTTAATTTCGTCGATGCATCATCCAATCTAATGCATATTTATGTCGCGCGCGCAGCAAAATGATTAAATTGGAACGTATCGGAAATATTGCAGCTCTGGCTGCGTGACTTTAGTCAGCTGGAAGGTGCCGGCAAGGGAAACCGCATAAATTTCCATCACATCAGGTCCAAGTCAAAATATCATCAAACGCGAATAAAGCTCATATGGAGATTTATACGCTCAGGATGTCGCGATCACGCTCGCAGCTTTCCAGGTCCTCGAAAGCCACCACGAAACGTAAATCTAGCAAATTTATGTGTTTTGGAAATTTTCCAATTGCCTGAATTTGCTACGGCAATAAAGTAATCAGAGGCTAATAGGTGTAGTATCAGTGCCCAGGTTGGAATGCCTCAGGTAGGAACATGAAATAATATTTGTTCGTGTCAGCTTAAAGTTATTAATAAATTTGTAAATGTCTCCATCGAATTAGATTTGCGTGAAAAAAAATGTTAACATTCTCTTTTAACGCTCTTATCACCCCGTCATTTTGAAAAATTTGGAGTGTTAACTAGTGAAACCTATGATAGTCAACAAGTTCTAGTAGTAAGACAAATTTCAAATTTTTCAGTTGCATAGTCTCTTAGATATAAGAGTGATCTTATAAGGGATTCGTTTTTTATGGAAAAGGACCCTAAAGATTGACAAATATGCACGGGTTCAAATCCCAGAGAGTAGCAATTTTTTCTCCTGAATCTATTATGTTGGATCGTTACTTTTCCTCATTTAATGTATTCGTAATTCAAAAATCCTATTTATCTAGAAGATATAGTCCATCAGATTTCATTCACTAATACCTTGCCCCAACAGCACTAAAGCAAAGATAAATGCCCAGGCTAAGGATATCATGAGTTTTCGCACGGTCTGCAACATCGCGATAACAAGACCAATACCAAGACCAAGTGTAACAGGGTAGAAATATAACGTATTGTATATAGCCCTGCTTCAGAAGAGCCTTCAAGTCCTTCAGTCTTATATCATCTCCCTAAAGGACGACCGTAGCAACGACACCCCGCCACACACCAGTCGAGATGGTTTATGGTTTATGGTTTTACGTCCCGTCCAAAGGATGTACTCTTATGTTACAAGCGCCGAGGTGCTAATGCACAAAGTACGGTAATGTACGACGAGGATAAACAGTCTGGGGACGTATTTATAAATGTCCCAAAGACGGAAAACAAACAGGATGACTAGGACCTCCTATCCATAGTAGGCGAGGAGTGTTGCAAAACATGTCCAAACTATTGGGAGTCATAAATAACCAACCAACCAACCAACACGACCCTATGGCTCCAATTCTCCAAAATATCTATTTTTGCATCCAATGCAATTTGTTGGTCTTTAAATATTTACCACTGCGTAATGAGCTTCTGAACTGAATCGAGAAATTGATGGCATACATAACAAACACATGCAATGGAATGAACTACATGTGGCAACCAAAGTACTGAGAGAGGTACACACGGCGTTTTAATGCATCTGGAACGGTACATCTGGATAAGAGCGTGGTGGTCCCCCCGTTTTAAGATTAATGTTGTTTTGCATGAGTGCCTTGTAAAACATTAACACGCATTTCTGGGCCTCACATCACATAATTCTTCGTTTTCGGTTTTCGGGGCCGAAAGTCTAAGCCCTCAAAGCCAATCGATCGTGCCCAAATCCTCCTCTCAGTCAGAATGGAGGAAATTAAGTACCAAGGCATTAAAACCGTCATAAAATCGCTAAGCGATCGCAAAATAATTTAACGGCTTGAATGTGCTTTGTGCATCGCAGAGTGAAAATTGATTTCTGTTTTCACATTTTTAGCGCACGGGTGCAAGTGCAGTGCAATGCAAGTTTTTCTGGTCTAGTCCCGCAAAGACTAAAAATAGCATGCTGCCAGCTGGTTGCGTAACATTTCCTATGTAGTTAATCATTAATCAATCATTAATAACGACATGCGACGACGCGCCAGCCAGAGCCAAGCGCTTGCGCCGCGCCGCACGCAGCCAGTTATAATTATCAATGCTAATTGGATTTTAAATTTTAATAAGGTCAGCATAATATATCACAGGGGCTTTTCCGGTGGGCACCTGTGAATAAAATGTGTGACACCCTTTCTGTACGACTGCCCAACTGGACATGGACAACACTCCTTTATTTATCTACCAAATCCATGCACTAAAACTAATTTGTGGGCAGAGCATCATGTACAATTAAAATGTATTCAAAATTCAAGAATTAGCGTGGTTTTCAAAGCGCAAACAGAGCGGAACATTTATGGCAATTACAACCAGTAGTTGACATTTAAAATCTTGAAGTATATCTGTAATCAGTGTAAAACGTAGTTGTAGTTGAAATGTGCACTCAAATTTGCGTTCACCTCATTCATATACAGGGTGATTCATTAGTCGCGACTTATCTCTGGAAGTTTTGTAGGTAGCCTTGAAAAAAATTAGATTTAGCGATAAAACAGTTGGTAAATTGTTATTCATGGCCGAGATACAAAGCGATAAAGTTTCTTTGCCAACTTTGTTCTCCTTTTGTTTTAATTTTAGGGGTAATTGAAAGATTATTTAATTTGTTATCTATTCCAATTTACATTTTTGATCGACTGGGGATATCATAGGACGAAATGAATTAAATCTCTCATTTACACCTTAAATTCCCAGTAAACAAAATGATGTGTCAGAAATGTACCAGCTATAGTATATCAAAGTTGCACCAAACTACCAACGGCGGGTTTTTCCTTAAATGGTACATATCAGGTATATAGCAACTTAATGTTACAAGTTTTCATGATTTTTTTCCATATACCATGGAAAAAAATCATGAAAAAATATTTCCAAAAAGTTTTTCACGCAGATCATATATGAGTGTCCATAGTTTGAAGTTCTACATGTGAGAAAGTTTGTTTTCTTCCTTTCTCTTTTTTTCTGGCGCTTATGCCAACCCTTACTTTGTATTAGATTATACTTCGAATTTTAATCTAATCTGTTGACATTTAAGATTGCGGCGATATATCCGTTACATAACATTGTTATATCTCCATGTAATCTAGATGGTATATGCCAGGTATGTACCATCTATATGTCTGTCCATGGTTAAAACAAAAGAATAATTCGAAACAAAGTTGACAAAGAAACTTTATCGCTCTTTATCTCAGCCGTGAAGAACAATTTATCTACTTTTTTTTCGCTAAATCTACTTCTTTCAAGGCCACCGACCTATAAAACCTCCAGGGATAAGTCGCGACTAATGTCTAATGACTAAGTCGCAACTTTTGTGCTTTTGGCCGACCGCACCGAGACACATTTTTTCTGTCACTCGGTCGCACAACACACAATAAATATTCCTAGCGTTAAATTGATGAAAACGCCGAATACCTGCCAAAAACCGAACCTGCGCCGGTGTGGAAAATAGAAAATAGAAAATAGAAACAACGCCGTTAAGTAATGTACGACATTCATAATGCAAGTAAACACCAACGCAACGGTGCAAACGTGTAAAACGACAACGCATGTGGTGAAGCACACACTTGAATCGCGCGCCAGGACAACGTCGAGGAAATGAGTCATGGGTGCGCGCGCGCGCGTGCGAGTCTGCGAGCGCTCGGAAAGCTCGCCGAGCTTTGGAAATCGTCCATGGCCTTTAAACTAATGCGACGATGGAAATTATGTTACGCACATCAAAGTGCATTTAAATTTATGTAAAACGCGCCAGCCAACCGCGCCGACGGAACACCGACGTCGATAAATGAATGAATCAAAATTCAAAACTGCGGGAAAAAAAATCCGAGGAATTTTGCACTTGCATCCAAAAAGTGAGTCACAAAATGCCATCCACTAGATTTTATATTTAAATGCAAAGCCACTCAAAAATTCCGATGAATTAAACTTACAGGACCTTCGTTCATATTCATGATGATGAATAGGTGAATGTTAAGTGTTCTTTTAATTATTTCCGCTGTGGGTTAAGTGCAAAGAACTTTAATTTATGTTTTACGAAAAATTGCCCAAGCCATGAAGGAAGAACGCAAACGAAAAAAAAAAGCGGAATGGAATTTTGTGAATTCGGGGGGCGTAAAAATAACTCGTTGCTTTGTTCCCTTTTCACCCGGCACACGGCGTCCCATATTCAAATTCGTGCTGCATTCATAAATCGCCGCGCAACACTAAATATGAAAATGAAATGAAAAACACGCGAATTAAATTAATAACATAAAACTCAATGAAAGTATAAATCTTTGACGGTTTGAAGAAATGCCGACACGAGACTTTGCACACCAGCAAAATTGCTCCGGCTGGCGAAATAAACGGGGACCGCCACGCTTCTAAATTAAATACCAAAACACAAGGCACAAAGCTCGAAGGAAAAGCCTGAAAAAGGCAAATCAAAAAGAAATAATGCTACAGTACACGAGGGAGAATACAAGGCACGCAAATCCTTGCAGTTAGAGAAGAAAAAAATTACAATACTTGTGAATCTGTGAATCATTGTGAAGTGACTAATTCAAAAAATACTGTTACCGAAGCTCATACAGTGCTTTTCATTTATCCTCGTACATAGGCCAATAGAATGCCCATATGAAACTGCACTAACGAACGCAGAGCAGAAAAATCAAAACTCAAAAAACACCGCTGGCAGTTTATTCCCGTTTGCTCCCGAACGATGTTCCTTAGGGAAACGCAGATGACGGCAAAACCCGTCTAAAAGTATGCTGTATCATTATAAAAATATTCAACACTATTGCATTTCGCGTTTCCGAAATTTCCCAATTTCCAACATTATAAACTTTACTTTTTCGCCCAGTATACGGAAACGCAAAAGCTATGGGGTTGAAAATTTCGACCATGATAGAGCATATTTTTTGACGGGTTTTACAGTCATCTGAATTTCCCTCGGGAACATCGTACGGGAGAAAGCGGGAATAAACTGGCGGGCGTGGATGGCACCCTCTGGTGGCCACATAAAAACAGTTTACGATGCGGATTATTTTAAGCAACAAGAATGCGAAGAGAAAATTCAAATCGACCCAGTGGTTTGGGAGCAATCACCGAATCTGTTTTTTGAGTTTAGCTTTTTCTCCGCGCACGTGAATACGCGTTCGCGTTACATTTACTTGGAAACATAGACCTGCAGTTTCATATAAGCAACGCATTGGCATATTTTCGGAGAGAAATGAAAAGCACTGTATACTTTATTTCCATTTATTTGTGTGGATCATTTGGGACGGTCCTCATACAAGTGAGCTTTCTCCATTTTGCGCATTCCCATTGGCACGCGGACAGCAAGCGCAGTGGAAACCAAAAGGCAACAAAAATAAATTTTAAATAGGCGATTTAAAATGATTGATATAGGCCATAAAGTGGCATATTTTAGAGCGGTGAAACGTGACGAACCGCACATTCGGAAACTACTATAGAAATGTAATTTCGAACTTTTATTCTTAAACAGACGCCACGGCCACAAAACGCGGTCGCAAGGCTTAAAAAAAACGCACGTCTTCATTTCGACAAACAATGCAATGCACAAATTCAAAGCGCTATTAATTCCGTGATTCCGTCGCAACGAAATAAATCAGCGCCTTAATATCCCTCTTAAAATGCATAATTTAATCGTCGATATTTGCGTCGTGCCGTCGTGGTTTTGGTTTTGTGGTTGGGTTGGAAATGTGTGCGAAAAACAAGCCATCAATAATCGGCATGCTGTGTTGCGACTAGCCGACCACTTGTTCGCAGGCTGTGTCGATGTATCTCTCAATCCATTTATTTTTTATCTGCCAGCCCAATGTGAGAATAATCGGCTGGTAGTACTTCCTTTGTGCAACACACCAACTCGCACTCACACTTTCCTTTTCAAAAGAATATCATCGTCATGCATTTTATGCAAGTGTGCCACGAGCACGAGGGATGCTTAATAGAATCGAGAATGGATTTATGGCCGTCCAAGCAAAGAAGCAAAGCATAAACACGATTGCTTGAGTGATTAATCACCCGGCGCCACACACCACACCACAGAACAGACCAAACCAGATCCGAGCTTCCACTCCACTCTCCACTCACGCAACAAGATCTTCACATGCGTGCACACAACACACCAGCAATATATTAAATAAGTTGTAGGGCCGCAAAAATGCAACCACAAGAAGTTGCCGCTCCCCAAGCCTCCCAAGAGTTTCGAAACTGGCAACTGGAAGCGCTTTGCGGAGTGCGATGGTGACGATGACTGATGGCGAAAAACTTGTGGAATTATGTAAAAGCGCCTCCACCATCGCCACACCACGACTCACTCAAAGTCGGCGGGGAGTGATGTTCGGAGATTGCAGCCTTCCCGCTGGCTTTTAATCTCTCCACCACCGCGAGAGCAATGCCGCCGGCATTAACCCGATTTAGGATAAAAGCAGTTGAAAACTTATTGGTAATTAAATTTTCAACACGACGCCCAAAACACAAATCGCGATAAAGGCATTAATCTGCGCGATAAAAACGTCTTCGGTGTCATGTTCTCTTGGTGCGATTTGCGCGAAATACGAGACATGATTCGAGTGATACGACAGTTAATTGCAATCGCAAATGTTATAAACACACCGATAAAAGTGTCACCGATCCGAATTAAAAATACCAGAACAATTTAAATTTTTGCACGCGCTAAAATTTTCATCCTTCAACATTTACTGCCTCACATATTTTATGCAGAAAAAAAATCCAGCATAATGGCCCTAATAAAATGTAGCGCAACTCTTCCGGAAGTGACCTAGATCATAAAATGAACAATAAACTTTATTTGCTTTGAAACTTCTGGAATCCTACCTTCAAAATTGAAGAAGCAAAACTAACGTACCTAATTAAATTGGATTTGATCGATATAAAAGAGCTCAGGCAAATAACGCATAAAAAATTAATTAAATTACGCCATCAAATGAAGCCTTGGCAAATAAGTTCCTTTGGGGGATTTTAGATTAAAGAAATTCCCGTTGACGTTTCCATAAAAATGTGCGCAGAGCGGCACATGCGTGACATAATGACTACACCACTGGAGCGAAGAAGGAGGGCGGAAGAAAAAATTGCTTTCAGCATGTTCCGGAAGGAAGTATATTTGTACGGTTCTTTCGTAATTTGAAATACACGCATATAAAAAGCATGAATTGTGCACCGCGAGTTTACCTTATCGTTACGAGGGTTGGAGGGAAAAGCACGATAAAATCCAATTATATCATTTGTAGTACGAGGGTCATACACAAAACACAAATATCGATTAGTGGAATAATGCCTTTTTAACTCAAGCTAAAAACTGTCCTTAGTCCGAATTCGGACTTGATGTAGATGTAGTTGGGGGAAATAGATCAAAGATAACATAAAAATGTCTAACATTGTGGTGACATACTTTTATGGAAAATGCTTATTTAATAAAATAGGTCGACGGTGTTTTCACGGAGTGATAACAATGTACGGTACCACGAATCGATCATTTAAGATAAGATAATGCGCATATTAAATTGATACCACTACCAATATGATAAAGCTCTGCATAAAAGTCGACCGTTTGCCTAATGCGAAATCAATAAAGTCGCAATGATTTTTGTCCTTTAGTCCTTTAGTCCATGATACTTGATACTGGCATCAAAAGATGTATCTGCTATGCTGCGTGGACGTGTGTAGCCATTAAAAGCATAAAATAAATCGTAAAACCCTATTTTACGATCCGACATCGAGGTATTTTATTATTATCGAATTATTTTTATTTTCATGCTCATACTCATGATGTTGACTACCGTTCCGAATATCCAAGCCAGCCAATCAATATTTCCAAATTCCAACTAAAATCCACCCAAAAATAAAAGCACACAATAGCACATAAGCTATATTTACTATTGTATTCGGAATTGTTTTGTAAATTTTGCTTCGCGGTAAATTTAATTACCAATTCGCACCGACGTTGAATTTATACCACACGCACACACACATCACAAATAGGTCAATATTTCTGATGGTTATTTCTTCCTAATTAACATTCTAGACTACGTGCCCGCTCAATGAGAAAAAAGCGCGCATGCGAGACGGAGCCGAGGCACACTCCAAACCCCGAAATAAGTGCCTGCCAAAAGCGAATCCTGTCCTCATAACTTGAGCAAATTCTCGCGACAGTCACTGCACAAACTGCAAGGGGCAAGGAGGATCTTGTCTAAATTCTAATCAAACTAACAATTCTAAGATGAATAAAATGTGTTCGCCCAAAAAAAAAAACAAGTGGACTACAAATTGAATTTCGTACTGCTTGTTCTATAGTTTTGTGTGTGGTTGTATGTACAAGAACTAAAACTAGAAAATCCTCCTCTCGTTCGCCGCATCGCCACTCATAACGAGCTTTCGTGCAAGCGTGCAACCAAAATGACAACGAGCTAAAAATAATTATAAAACAGCTATTTTCAGCCAAACTTTTATTTCCACTGCTATTCTTTTCCATGTGCCGCCGCTGGCCGGGTTTTCGAGCCTCTCCTGAGGCACATGTGATGGATTGAATGAATTTGTAAATCGACTTCCGAACGGAACGACTTTAGCCTTTGCTGTGTGTGTTGCTTCAATTGAAAAACTGTGCGGCGGCAGAAAAGTCGGCAAACCAACATGACGTTCGAGACAATTTAAAAACAAACATACAAAGTCTGAAAGTTGGGTGCTTCCTAGCGCGCCAAGCCCCTTCAAATGCTTTCATAAACTTAGAATAGATACAGGGTGTCCCACTAATGGCGTAATTCCTCTGGATATTTTATAGATGGCATTAAAAGAAGTACATTGAGCGAAAAAAAGAGTAGGTAAATTGTTCTTCATGGCTGAGATACAGAGCGGTAAAGTTTTATTGTCAACTTTGTTTGTAATTATTCTGTTGTTTTAATTTAAGTTGTAATTGAAAGATTTTCAATTGGAATAGGTAACAAATTAAATAATCGTTCAATTAAAACCTAAATTAAATATCTCGG
>JARJDQ010001933.1:0-13071 GCA_030264215.1 Geostiba sp. GC000077 | reverse complement strand
TGCATAGTTTCGAACGTTTCGAAATTTTGCAGCAGTTCAACTCATTTGTGGGCGGGCTGGGAAGTGCGTTCCATGGTTATTTTTTAATCTCGTAAATAAATATTTAACAAGATGCTCCCGTTATCGTCCAGATTGATTTATCGAGTTTTCCAGCGCGCCGCTGCGAATAGCAAACATCAATTCTGCGCGCGCGCACACATTGAGGTTCAATTGTGTGTTGGAAAATGCCCGCGAGCATGAAATAGCCTCTATTGAACGGATTGGCCTGCGTGTGTATTTAAGGAGCGATCCATATAGAAATAGCCAGCCGAGCGTATAAACAAATAATCCTGCTAGTGCTAGTGCTACGAAAATGAATCCGGGGGAACATGATATACGCACCTTGGGTGTCCACGTGCAGGGCTGTTGCGCGGGCGCCGGGCGGCTCTGGCTTTTCGACCGCTTGAAGATCGTCTTCGCCATCAGCCGCCCGCCCTGGTGGACGACGCTCGACGACGACTTGGACTTCTGCATCGCCGGGCCGGCTCCTGTGGACGACTTGTCATTACTGGCTTTATCGTGCTTGTGCAGCAAGCTGGAGAGAAATGAATGGGACTTGGTGGGCGAGGTGGGTGTGGAGGAGAGATGAACGCCGGCGTCGATGCTCGACCGTGCGCTGGATGACACCTCCGCCTCGGAGTTGAGCACCTCGTCGAACTTGAGCTCGCGATAGCTGAGTATCCACTCCTCGTTCGTCTGGCTGCCCTTGCTCAAGCCGTCGTCGTCCCCCGGCTTGGTAATCTCGCCCTTCGCCTTGATGTTCCGCAAATTGCGATCGTAGTTCACGCGCTTGAAGCGATCCACTTTATCGGCGTCCGTGCTCTTCTTGCGCGCCATTCGCAGATAGCGCTTGATGTGATCGCTGACGGATTGCGAGACGTCATCATGGGCCCCGCTACTGCGCCGTCTGTGCCCCGGGCGGGTAGCATCACACTCTTCCGGATTGCGTTCGGCAAGGAGCTTCTTGTATTCATCGTCCAGTTTTGCGAGGTCGCCGGAGCTGAGCGCATAGGTCTGAGTGCCGCCGTCGATGTACGTTGGGTCGATGCTCTCGCCCTGAATCTCAATGAGCGGGGGCGGCACCGACTTTTTGTAATCGCTCATGTCTAATTTGCTGCGGTAGTGGCGGAGCGTGGAGTGGTCCCAGGCGGTGGTGGACTTGGACGTGGGATAATCACGTCGGGGGAGGAAGCCTTTCGTCTGGCGCAGATCGAAGTAGAGCTTCTGGAGGGCCTTGCGGTTCGTCAATAGATCGCTTATAATGCGATCGCGGCTGGGCGATTGACTGAAGTAGCGGCTGAGGGTCTCCTGCAGGGATTTCTGTACGTGATCGCCATCAAAGTGGACGTGGTCCCGCTTGCCGGGCGAGTAGAAGCTGGAACTCGGAGGTGCTGGAAAACCAGCGCTTCCAAGATGTTGATATTGAGTTGGTGCGGTTGGTGTATGCGATGCCAGCGCAGGGGGTTGCGTTTGCCAGCTGGGCGATGGAATGTGTGAAAGTGTCAAGTGACGTTGCAACTTGTCAACTAGCTCTTGATAATCAAAATCCGACTTCACATTCGGCTCGTTGCTATTGGAGATCTCCAGGTACTTCTCCAACATTACAATGAGGTCCTCTTCGTCTTCGTCGGGGGTTTGCGCACTGCTCGGCGGATAGGTTTCCTTATTCTTGAGGAATGTCCGTGGACTAGAGTTGGAGCTGGGCGGTGGTGCGTTGAGAAAGTCGTACTTCATCTTTTGAATATCAAACCGACCTCCGGAAGTGGATGGATAGAGAGCTAGGTCTTTGGGGCGTTCGGGCTTGATGATGTCCAGGGCCTCGTCGGCAGAGCTGGCCTTGCGACAGCTGCCGCCGGGCGCGCGATTCTTCCGCATCTTGCGGAAGCTCAGCGCGCCCGGATAGGAGTTCTTCCGCCAGAGCAGGAAGCGCGGTTCGCGCTTGCACACCTCCTGAAAGTACGCCTCCACCTTGGGCAGGTCTTCGGGGCGATTCTGCGCCCCATCCGGAATGAGTTTGCGGCCGGCGTCGGCCATATACCGCCATGTTTTGCGCGTCAGCAGCCATCGCTCCTTGGGCTTCTTCAGCTTGCGCTTCACGGACTTGACCGTCAGCGGGTCCACTACGGGCACGTCGCCCGAGCTCTCCGCCGAGGCGCTGCGCGATAATCTACTTAATCTACGTTTAGTCATTCGCTCAGCCATCACTATGACTTAGGTCACATTAACCATTTGCGGATGCGCGAATGCTAAACCGCTGTCACGCTGACGTGCCGCGGGGCATATTATTTCATAATATAGCCTGCTTGCGAAATACCTCACCACCTGTCGGGCAAATAGTTTTCACCTGGTAGCGTGCCAGGGACAGGGACAAACTATGTTCACAGGTTATTAACAACTTTGTGCATGCACTACTTTAACGGCTCGATTGTGAATTTCGAACTTTCCTGGTTGTCTGTAGTGGTTATAAGAATATATATATTTTTAATATTTATCTCCGTTTAAAATAGCATCGAAATACTATGAAGTTGAAGTCGTGGACGAAACGAACACAAACTCTTGTTTTCTTGGCATAATCTCAGTCATCACAATTATTTCTGCGTAGGCAATATATGCGCGGCACAAAAATACACTTATGGCGGCACCAACAAAAAATGTCCCCGCTGCTGATATACGCACTCGTTTTTAATCGCACCCCTTCTTGATTTACACCTTGGTGGTGGGTGGAAGCCTGATGCAAGTTACTTAAGTCACTCGCGCCGCGCCGCCTTTTTATCCAAAACGCACTTTGAAGGCATAATCCTCTTAAGCTCCTCGTGTTTAGTCGGTGGTGGGGAGGTGTAGGGCCTGTTAGCCGGTTGGTGCTGTTTCTTCTGTTGGTCCTGTTGGTGGTTGCTCCAGCATCGGCAAGCAGTGCGTTATCGTAATGTGCAGCTGGATGGCGGCGTGGCTCGCATCTCAAGTCCACTTTGCGGGCCACTCTACTGCCACCGTTTTGGCGGCGGCTCGCCTCTCGCTGCGACACACACACATACGCACACACGTCGCCGCCGAGCGGGGCCAAAATGGTTTCAGAACGCGCCGTGTGTGGATTGTGGAAGTTGCCGGCGAGTTGAAAAACGCTTGAGGCGGTCACTCCCGAAACACAAAAATATCTTATTTGGCAAGAGACACCCAACTGGCTAGACTGAAATTAGCGAAGTGGCCGGGGGGAGCAGGACGCAATTTTGACCATACTCAAAATGCTTCGCTGCGACTTTCCGATGCCTGGCGTGATGTAATTTGCCATTCACCTGTGGGTGCACCAACCCACTACACAATCGAGCATCTCCGCAACGTCCAGGATTACCTGCCTGGAGCGCTTCATCGGCTGCAAAAGGAGAGTGGGAAGGGAGTGCTGAGGCAAGCCGCGTCGGGAGGAAGGAGGCAGCGGCAATAAACAATTTATAAAAAGATTTATGGATTTTCCACATGCTTGATCAAAAATATGTCATGGATGTATACATTCACGATGAAATACTCAATTTTATTGATCCTTATGTAATAATATGTAACTTTGAGGGGAAACCGGCGAAACATAACCATAATGAACCCAAACTTTGTTGCCCAGTTAGCCCTTATAAGCCCCCAAAATTCACCAACTAAGTTTGCACACTTGTGTTTGCAATTCGCAAATCGCATGCCAACTGTAAACTGTAGATATTCATCCGCTGCAAATCTGCAATTAATTTCGAACTTCCGCCGACACCGAGTTTATTAAATCCCCCAAGCGTCAAGCACAGTTCGGAAATTTTAATTCGCGCGATGTTCGTGGCATCGCGTCGTTACGCCAATATCAATATTTGTGTAGCGACACCACGAATTAAACTTTTTGTGCATGAGTTCAAGGCTCACGCTCACCCACGCATAAGCATACGTTACCAATAAACGGTGAAATAAAATTTGGTTTGACACTTTGAGCCTTCGCCCTTTGCACTGGCGAATTTTATTTAAACGTTGACATTTACCATTTCGAGTGGTGCATTGTAATCATGGATAATTAATGATTGCAGGATATTGCACTCCACTGAAGTGCCAAAATTGATTTTCATTAAATCTCAAATCCTAACCTCTTTTTGTAGTACTTTTTTACTCCTTTACCGGCAGTCGGCAGAAAAAAAACACGAAAGTTCTCTGCACATTTGTGGTCAGTGTTTTGAAGCACTTTGAAAATTGCATTTTGCTTTATACTTATACTTTACTTCAGCGTCCAGTGAAAGCGGTAACACGATAAATATCATTCGCTTAAATTCCGTTCTGCAACTTTTTGCTCGCTACATGCTCCATAGTCGGAAAGTATGTGCGTGTGTGTGTGTGTGTGTGTGCGAACGAAGCGTCCAAGATCCGCAATATTCAACACTCGAGCTTGTGCTAACAATGCATGCGTTCTGTTCCAAATTTAATTTGTGAAAAAGCACGCGGTGCTCCCCGACTCCGTAATGCCGTTACGGCGAAGGCCTCACACACACACACCGTACCAAGAACACTTCGAACGCTTCCTACTGCTGTTTCTATGCTTCCAACTTGCTACGCTACATCGCCATTTTCATCCATAACTTTGTGCGAATATTTAAAGTATACAAATTTCAACACAACAAGAATATAATTATAAACTGTAAACTGACTTTTCGTTATTTTGCTATAAAAAGCCTCCCATGCTTATGCAACTTCTTATGCATTCTAGCATATAGCTAAATAAGTTGCATACTTTCAGGGGTTTAGGAAAGTAAAACGCTATTTTATTCGATATACGTCATGAATCGCATGAAATGAAATGTTTCATACTTTCATGGTTTCATGGATGCAATATCAAATGTTCCGTGTGTGCACACCCGAGCGTTTTCGGCGACAAATCACCGTACACCATCGCCAACGTGCGTGCATAATAATGCATTTGCGTCAATGATATTGTTTTCATAACTGGCGTCAGTGCCGTCTGAAAAAAAATCCAAATCGCCCTACGCCAAAATTAATTGCGTCTTATAATATTTCATGTCGCAAAGAGTCTTTATGTCTTTTCCATGGAAAAACTGTAGCTTTAAAACGTAATGCACTGCTCCTGCAACTCATAATGTTTAAAATGCGTTCTTTATTGCATTGTTTTCGCTCTAAAAGTGTCCGGAAGAGATTTATGAAGAAAATACAAGGATTTACAGATTTCCGCATGGATCTAAATCTAATCTACTTTTAGAGAATTTCGATGCGGAGTGACGCTCACGCATTGCACACGTTTACATCAAACACGTGCATTGTTTACAACTCCACACTCCAGGCAGAAAGAGGTGAAACAGCAAGAAAATTAATTGCTACTTTGGCATCGGTAACGCAGAATGAAGGATTTCCACATGCCACATCTTCCTGGATGGCGGGGATGCGCTTTATAAATCTTATCCTCGCGCTCCATATCTCTCCGTGTTTTGATGTTCAACTAATGTGCCGTGATTTATCTCCCAATGCTCCACGACAACGACAGGCAGGGGCTTTTTATATCAAGAGCAAACAACGCCAGGCAAACAAGCACTAAACGGCGAACGCGAAAAAAATCTACGCGATTTCTACTTCGTACATATTTTTAGCGTGTGCGCGCGTTTTGTTGTTGCAATTGCAGTCAACGGATTCAAGATCGAAGAGTGAATTGCGTCGACCCGCTGCATTGCAGAATCGTTCATTTAAATATAATTGACCGTCGATTAAAATTAGCCGCGTGTGAATAAAATAAAGGTAGCCTACATTCCAATATTAGCCCCGGCGTTTTATTAATACTGCGCCGGCAGTGGGTACCGCGGCGTTAAATTTAGTCCCCCGCTGCAGGTTGTATTTCGGGATGGGTTTAGTTCGGTCCCTGCGGCGTTGTGAGTTATGCAGTTAGTGGCGAAATGTACTTGAAACGCTGACCAGATTTTCGTCCTCGATGCCGATCGCAGCGCCATCTCGTGCTGATTGGCAAGGCGTGGAAAATTTTGTCGTGAGCTTTGTGAAGATTCCAATAGGTGGCGCGAGTGCTGCGAGAGTTTAAAAAACGATGATGAAAACTCGCTTGTGGGTGGTTTTATTACAGTATGGTGTAACGCATTTAGCTTTTGCACGAGCATGTTGTTGGTATCGATACGTTTTATTGCAACAACAAATGACGTCAATCGCGACCGTGTTAACTGCCCAGAATCGCAATTTCATTCACTGAGTGTTCGCTAACTCATTTTCGCACATTGCTCTCATAATGAAGCAGCTTTAAAGAGTTCTTTTTATTTCGTATTTGTACTCTGTATCATTCACATTGTGACATTCAGCATTAATGGGTAAATATTTTTAGCAACAATCGAATCATTTCTAAGGCCGCTTGGAAAACATTTACCCAATTTCTATAGTCGAAATGCTTTATGGCAATTGCTGTTTACTGTGTTTACATCTTTACGTTTGATCACTTTTTCACTTGAAATCACCCGCGCTCAATCATAGTCAAGCTTAACGATTACTATTACGTCTGTAAATATGCTACCTTTTTCTAAATAAAGCTACATCAATCAATCAATGTTAGCGCAGAAATTTGCCGGAAAAGAACTAAAAGCTGAACCTGAACAATAAAACCACTAAAACCAGAAACGCTTGGCTGATTTTCGCGTTAACTTCAAGCAGCATTTCAACTTCAAGCAGTTGTCCTGCAGTCTGCAGGCTGCCAGACGCGCGACGCCAGATCACTTAATTTACATTTCTTTGAAAATCGCGCGCGGAAAAACCTCTGTTATATGATTTGCGATTTGCGAACCTGACTCCTAAAATTACAGCGATTCCGCGAAGAAGGCAAAGCTCAGACGCGCGTCTGGTGTTCACGCGAAGCTTAATATATCATCATTTTTAATGATAAAGATCGCGCCATGTCGGTTAATTTCCTGCAGTTGCTCTGGTTTCAGCACAAGTTCAACGCTTCGTAGAAAACGTCTAAAACACCTTACACCGCGATAAAAGATCCAAATTTATGCATGATTTGAGTTTTCTTGCGAAAACTTCTATTTCCTAGACTGTTTGGCGTTGAATGGTAGAATAAATGCGCGTCATAGAATAAATACATCGTTTACAACTTCCTAGGAGCAGAAATTATTACAACGTTGACAAATGTCTCCTGCGAAATGATGTTTTGTCCGGATTTACGTTTAACATTGAACTTTGTGATGCATAAACATCGACGAGTAAAATATTGACGGCAAGCGCAAAATATTTATCAAATTATTTACAATTGCTAGTTGCCGACGCTCCCGAAGTGGTAGGTGTGAATGAATAATTGAAATTTATCGGCTCATCGGTTGTGGAACGCGCTGCGATGTAAAAATAAACACGGAAAATGGCAATTTCGCGCTGAATTCACCTTAGACATTTGCATTCCCGCCTTGCTCCATCGTTTATAGTTCGGTTTACACTCTACACATGTGCATAACAAACGAAATTGAAGATATTTTTAAACATCGGCGGTGTTAAATGTGCTAATTTTAACTGTGCAATCACTGAAATACTTTCAACTTCAAAATGTATATTGTACGAACATTAAAAATCATAATTAACTAATGTAGAATGTAACATATTATATTTTGCAATATAAATCAGGTGTTTCAAACATATAATTATTGTTTCTCTACAACCACTCTTAGAATAACACTTTAGACTCTATAATATCCTATTAGAAAATGTCACTTGATGACTGATTGACATTTGACATACATTTGACCCTCATTCTGCACATGACGTTTATGACGGCCGCGCGCCGCCATAGTAAATAACCTCAAAATGAAAGTAACAGACGACAAAATGAGCAAATCACAAAGAAAGTAATGATTGCTGTGCAGCTGCTGAAGCTTGGAGCCGTGCTCCCTGCAGTACTGCTGTATTACAAACAGTGCCTGGTTACATCTTACTAACACCAATAGAAGACAGATAAAATAGTGAATAGAAAATGTGCTGTGATTGGAGATGCACCTCAGAACATAAATAACTTATTTATGTAAATAACCATCATGGCTCGCGTTGCAACGGACACTTGCATGCATAAAGTCTCACTTTCTATACTAGCTAAACAAACTACTATTTCAGCAGTTTAGCGTGTAAAATACGCGATCAGTAGAAAATACTCCATATTTTTTTAGTTTCTGTTCCTATTTTAAGTTTCTTTAGATGTTGGGACAGTTAAAGAGGCCACCCTCTTTTATGTTCGCTAATTTGCACACTCACTCTCTCCAATGATGAGAAGTTTACTAAAATCTTCAATCTTTAACATATTTAAAATAATTTAACAAGCTGACATGTTCAATATTTTTAGAATCCATGCTCCTACTTTAATTATAAATTCATGTTTTGATAGCAAACGAAACGCTTATTTAAGCCTTTCTTTACATTTTCATAACCAATACACACATATTTCAGTAAAGAAAGATATGATCGGTGATCATTTTCGCGCTGCGTCCAGGTGTGAAGCAAGAAGCGAGACAAGTCTGAGGTGAAATTCGCGCGGCGTAATAAATGACATCGCCTCTTCAAATGTTGTCGGTGTGTTGGTATGTCTACTCGGCGAACGAGTCCTGTCTAAATTTACGAGGCGATTGGGCGCGTGTCGCATGGCATATGTATTTCGAGTGTGTAACGCACACGCCTAAACAAAAACCGTCCGCCATCGGATTTAAATTTAAAGCTGACTCAAGTCATCTGTAATAATATCATCTGGTATCATTAAATGCATGTTTTATTGAGCGCTCAAAAACGCAACTATTCAAAATCCAGCATGGTGCTGGTGTTGATAGCTGTTGACTGATGTGCACACATGATCGACGTGTGCGACGCATTTGGCAGGTGCACCGTGCATAGTTTGTCCAAAACACACCACGTGGCGGGCACGCGGACAAGGGGACAGAATTGTTCATTTATCATCGGCGTCACATCCAACGGTGGCGTCATTTTTATCCGTTGCGATGCGGCTCGTGACGGCGCGAGTTTCGAAGCTTTCGAAATAGTTTATTCGCAACGTTCACGGCTAAACATAAATATGCCGTAATAGTAATACGCACACAATTGCGCTCTCTGTTTACATTCGCTGGGTGGGTGGTGCGGCGGAGATAGAAAAAAAAATTCGCGCAAATTGGCAATAACGTTGACGAGCTTTGCCAAGATCGATGCTTTTTACCTTTGAAACCGCTCGCCGCGCAAATGATACAGTTAATTTGTTATTAGGCATTCGTTAATTCGCTCGAGATATCTGCTCAAGTGAGCGGAAAATAACTCTTAAATTAGACCCAAAACTTTTTCGCAAACTCAAATATTTTTAGTAGTCAAAAACGTCGTCTTAAAAGAAAAAGTGTAATTTTTTTAACCATGAAATTCATGAATAGAGAATAGATTTACTAAACAAAATCTATTTTTATGCCCCCCTTAATCATAATCTTGCGATGTGTATACATCCATGCAGATGAGTGTTCAATCTTCGAATGTTAATATGCAAAGTTGCCGAAACATACCAACAATAATATCGGATTTGGAGACGGAGTGATTCTGACTTTGAACTCCCATTAGCGCTGCTCCGATCGTCCCGTAGCGATGATTTCGATTCTTCGGCAATGCCACAATATTCCGGCTCAATTGCACAACACTCATGTACATTTAGTGGCACCTTACACTTTTGCTCATCATGCGATGATTTGGCCTGTGTCCCTCCACAGCGACTCGACGTTTGCGAATTGATCTATGTTTTAGCAACGGTTTTAGCACAAGTTGCGTGTTTATCGTTGTTATCATTGACATTCGTTAGCTGTTGAAAACGCACTTTTGTCACAGCGAGCTGCGCACCGCGAACCGACCACTGAAAATACAACTCTCGCGTGTTTAAATGCGCGTTTATACATGTACCGGGATGGATGGACACGGTGGCGATATTCAACGGACGCTATTTTCAGACAGGACGCACATCAGGCACATCACTGCGAAGTGTGTAGTGTACACATCTCCGAGAAACTCCCAACTCTCCACACAACTCCCCACTGTACGCTGAATTTTCTTTTTCCGAATTAAAAACGCCAGCGACACATGCACGATGCACGCTCAGCGCTTCCCAGAATGCAAGGAGAGGATACATTCTAATTGCTCCATGTGATATGTGAAAACTGTTTGTTTCAATTTCAATCAGGCGGTAAATTTGAATTTGTGGCTTCCCGCCATAAATAATTTTAATATCTCTTTTGTTTTTCGTTGTTATGCTACACATATTGACTATGGTCGGTGGCGCCGTCTATATTTTTATTACGGTACTCTTAACATTTAAAAAAGCTTATGTTAGTTATGCCTGGCAGGGAAGACACAAAAATAATTAACAAGCTGCCACAGATCATCAAGATGCGATGGAAAGTCTTGGTGTTGACACTCGAGACGCTCTTTGATCTGACACATTCGCTGTCGTTTGTCACGGTTCCCGCATGAATGTTCTTTGGAAGATTCGATGTGAATCACGACTTCGTCGGAGCTTTGGAATTCATATTTTTGCAACATTTTTATATCCATATTTCAAAACCACAACCGTGGCAATGAATACCAAAATCAATTTAACGTGGCACGCAAGTCGAAATGCCCAACGCCCAAGAAATGGAATTGAGGTTGATGACATTTTTCATCTGAAGCATTTTAGTGACAACTTTGCTCATCCAATCCAATTCGATCATAAATGTCTGACCTGTCCGAGCTCAAGTTGCAAATAAATGCGAAACTCATTGTTTGCAGCTTTGTAACTTTGGGAGTTTCGTAATTTAGCATCTGCGGATTCTGCTTGCTCCAATTTAGCATTCTTCGCTTGGGATAAGTAGTTTTACGGCGGATGTAAACCGACTTAACCGCCATAACGTACACAAATGGATTTTAGACTTTTCGTTTAGAGCTTATTGGTCGCTTTGGATGTGGCGTGGTTATTCACACATTCGGCGATGAAAAGAAATCGGAAAGAAGTTAAATGACGTAAATGCAGCGCGTATATTTAGCGTGAAGATGCGTGTAAAAGCGAGTTGGAGCACACGGCTAATAAAACGGCTGCCATCAGGATCCAAGCGGGGCTGTATTTATGCAGACGAAATTCGAAATGAAACGCACACGGCGTGCTCGGTCGCGGTGGGAATACCGACATTGGGATCTAATCATAGATTTCGTTGGTGCCGACCGTCGCTCCATCAACGCACCGCCTCGATTCCCAATTACATTACTCCTGCGTCCGTCCTGCCAATCCTGCCGGCTTGCCGCGCGCACAAGGACGACGTTTGGAATAATGCGAAACGATTTATTAGAAGTTGGAAGGAAATCCGAATCACACACTATACAATTTAGATCGATCTAAACGTAGCGTACATACTGAAAGTCTGAAAATGTTAAATCGGTGCAACTTATAAATTTCGTTCGCCGTAGCGGCGTCGTGATGACGGCAGCGGCTCCGCGTACTGCTGGCGATTCTTCATGATTGAGAGGCCAATCTTCGACACAGTATCCTGATATTCGGAGCGACCGGTGAGAGTTGTGTTGTATTTGTCCTCGGCGTCGGTATCTGCAAACAGCAAAATAGCGGTGGAAATCAATGCGCATTTGCAAAAGGCGAACGGATTGAAATTGATTACATTGCGCGAAGGTGACGGCCTTGCAGGGATCGACGATTGGGCGCGGGAAGCAGGAGTAGCGGAAGTTGGAGGGGTCGCGGTACGCATTACCCAGATCCGAGCTCTGCGCCTTCACAGGAACACCCACGGGCGATTCGATCGCCGGCATCAGCTTCCGGTACTGCGTGATGTTGATGCCGCGTTTGGCGTAATCGATCTGATACGTGCTTAGAATCTTATCGTCGTCCGTATCGCAGGGATGGTCGAGGATTTCATTACTCAAGGTTGCAATCTACAAAATAACGAAAATAACCTCCAATCTGCAAACAGGAATCAGAAGGTTACTTGTTCATTAAGTAAAATCAGCTCGTGATGCAACTGTCGTTCTTTCTCCGCTAGCTTTTCATAGCGTTTGAGTT
This sequence comes from Geostiba sp. GC000077, assembly GCA_030264215.1. NCBI lineage: Eukaryota > Metazoa > Arthropoda > Insecta > Coleoptera > Staphylinidae > Geostiba > Geostiba sp. GC000077. The sequence continues at coordinate 974 of JARJDQ010001933.1, read as the reverse complement.
GCGGATCGTATAAATGAGCGTCGCAATGGCAGTACGGTTCAACTAGCTTCGCAACGAAGAAATTTCGTGGTTTTATCTTCACTGGTGGCTGTGAAGGTCTAAAAATCACCAAAATTATTTGCTATAGTTCTGTGCAGATATAAGTACCAAGTTTAATTACTTGAGTTTAAGTGGTTTGGGGTAGGGCCAGGTGAAATCCTTCTTTTGGATCGTGGCAAAGGTGTCGGCCATCTTGCTTTTTTCAACAATGCAATTTTTTCAATGCTTTTCGCAATTTTAAAGCAATTTCGTAAATGATTAGAACCGCCACATAAATGCAAAAAATTTCCGTCAATCGCGTCAGAATTTCGATGAAAAGCATGCCTGAATGTGATTTATTAAAATGTGTCAAACTTCAATTGTTCAATTTATCAAATACCATTATTGTTTTACTGCATTTTTAACAATTTAGAGAGGATCATGGAAGGAATATAAATGTGTTCTTTTTTTTTGGAGGGAAAATGTAACTGTTGAGATTTATAGTGGCAATACATTTGGGCATCGATTATATCTGTTTGCAAAATCGTATGCATCGGCCGAGCGAACGCCCCCCATGAGCATGTGTACGATCGGCTTGAATCATTTTCCCATAGGCGTTGATGTGCTCGTCAAACTCATCTGTTCGGTGCGGGTGCCATCCTGTAATGCCTGCAAGGAGAAAACAATTATGAATGCGCAGACAGATTACAACATCTAAACTCTAAACACACGATAATTGTTATTTATGGTCCGCGGACGCGCAAGCCACGAACCAAGGTGAAGATTCGCGAAGTGAGAGCCGATACTCGAACGAAGCGGACGCCGTGGTTCCTAACCAATGTACGGTATAAATTCATGTTCAAAGTCATTAAATTCAAAACAGAATTCGTATCTCTCAAATCATTCTCAAATATACATGATGCGCCATCTCGTTAAAAAGTTTCTAACGACAAAAC
>JARJDQ010001902.1:0-35177 GCA_030264215.1 Geostiba sp. GC000077 | reverse complement strand
CCAAAGTTTTATGACTATACTGCGTTTAACGAAACCTGGCCGATTCTGTGTAAAATTCTGTCATTTTTTTGAACATGTTCAACATACTAAACTGCGCTGACAGAACAGAGACAGAATCGGACAGCTTACGCTAAACGCAGTATACTAACGCTATGCCCGTGCAATGACATTTAAGCTAAATATAGGATTTAATCCTATGTTTATTTTAATTAGGAGGCGTGCAATTGAACCTAAATCTAGAGTTTTAAGTTCAGGATTGTAACTTTAAAATGCAATTCCTCCTATGAAATTACCAGTGGATAAAAAATTTCATTTGGAATAGAATATAAATTAAATAATGTTTCAATTACACCTTAAATTAAAACAAACGAATATTTCTAAACAAAGTTGACTTCTTTCAAAGCCACCTATAAAAGATAAGTCGTAACTAAAGATTAACCCTGTATGTTTGCTATATATTTATATTTTAAAATTTATATTTACTGTGCTGCATATTCCTTCATTAATTTGATATCGTATGTTCAGCTGTCAGGGCCCGAAGGTCGGAAACGCGTTGCGAAACGGAAAAACAAAAAAATAAACACATACGTGAATGCGCCGGGCAAACACTCCCCGTTTGGAAAAATGTAAACATTCGCGTGTGTTTATTACACGTTTCGACGCCCACGAAAAGCGTCCGGTTGCGTCCGGCGCGGCCGCGACACATCCGAAAAAATGGGGGGCGCGATAGCTCAATATTATTCGGTTATGCGAGTTGACAAAAGCTTGCACGCGCTCACACGCGAATTCGCTGGCATGCCGCGCCGCCACCGTACACACGGTGCGCTCGGCCGCTCGCAGGTGAATAGGTTGCGACCTGCGACACCCGCCCGCGTATATCGGGGCAACAGTGGCGGCAAAAAATATAAACGCCGCACCGCGCCGGCAAAAATATAGAAAGCAAAAAAAAAACACACATATATATATATAACGCGGCTCTTTCGAATAAAACGCATTATGCCCATTAAACCAACACACTATCGGATGTGTGCGAACGTGAGCTGAAATTCTATACCGGCCATAAATATGATTGATCGTCTCAGACAAGTCGCGCGGATTTTTTCGTTTCCGTGCGTATTTTCATATTTTCCGAGCGCCTGTGCCGCGGTTACTTTATTTTATTTTTAAGCGGCGCTGGCCGCCGCCACAATGTCGCACAATGCCGCGTGCGTTTTGCAACATTTCAATTATTATTCAAATGTACGTATAAATATATCATGGAGTGGAAGTTTTTTGTGCTCCTTGGACGCATTGCGACACAGCGCACAATGACAATACGCGAACATAATTCTTGCCGATCCCTCGCACAAAGACTGCTGCCGCCGCCCGCTGTTGGAGATTCGGCGAATTGAAGCGTGGATGTGGGCGAGAACGCGCGACCTTATTAATATAGATAACGACGGCGGCGACTTCTTTGTAGCGCCCCCCGAGTGATTTTATTGACACTGAGCGAACACATGTCGGGGCAAAACCAATTTGGCCCCGCGATTCGTTTATTCGCGTGCACATCGTTTAAATGTTGATTTAAGAGTCCGTTTTATAGGTCGACCATTAAGTTTTATGCACTTGTTGGACACAAATTTTATTCGACGCATTAAATTAAACGCGTAATTACCGAACTTTATCGTCCGGGGTTAACGGTTACGCCGATTTAATTGTCGAACGCGTTCCGGCCATTGTTATTAAATATAAGTGAGTGCTCGCGGGCTGGTGGCGGCGGCACGACGTCACCGAGTCGCGGCAGGATTCGGCGGACGCGCACTTCGGATTCAAATGCGACGCGTGAGCGCGTCCTGATTGAAATCCAGGCATTTATTGAGAAATTAACTTAGAACTTTTGCCGCCGCCGCTGCCGCCGCCGCGCATGTGTATGTGTGCGGCGGCGTGGTTTGAGTACGACTACTATTCAATTAAGTTTTCATGATGCTATTGAATTTCGTTTGAAACGATTACACGACTGAATTATTACATTCAGACGCAGCGGCAATAAAACTTAACCGCAGGAAGTCGACGAGAGTAACGTAATTAAATTTGTTTCGACTCCCTAAGTTCGGGAAAGGAAAATTTTCCCTAGTCAAGCGTGAAATCGGCGCTCGCGTGTCGCGGGTGGGAAGCCCGGCGACGGCGGTGGCGGCGGGCGCTTCTTGTGCGAATCGAAGACGCGCGTGTTTGTGCTTCGCGGGCTGAGGGTTGTGGGATTCATCTAACTCTCGGCCGCGCGTAACTTTGGCATTTTCAAAGCGCGACCGCAGGAGGCGCAGCGCAAAAGCCAACCGCCGAATTTATAATGCACACATCACGCGGCAGCCATCCGCCGCCGCCAGCGGGACTTCCGCGGCCGCGGCCTAGACAGGTGAACTTGCCGAAAACTTCGGGGGCGCTGCATGTTCGGATGATGGCGGTTTTTATTGACTGAAAAGTTACCGTTTCGTGCTGCGTCCCAAGTGCGCCAAGAAGAAAGTTGCGGTCGGGCATGCGGTCCGGCCGTCGCGCGGGGGGCGGCCGGCGTGATGCTTAACGCAACAGCGTCGCGCCGGCGTCGGTAAGGTATAAAGTTTCTGCGCGGCGGTGGCGGCGGTGGCGGCGGCGGGGTGGGCTTAACTTCGGTGGGAAAATCACGGTTGTTTGTAGTTCTTGTAGTTACGCTACAAACGGCACAAACGGGACGTACCGTACACACGCCACCGTCGCGCAGAAATCTGCAGATAGTGGCCAAGTAGTACGAAAAGGAAATTGCAAGTTAGGGCGAAGTTAAGTCTTTCATCTTGTTGCGACCCCCGGAACGAATGCCAGCATAAGGCGTGCGGCATTTTAAATGGAAATATTTAAATTGATGCGACTGGTTTTGGGGACATCACCTACGTACGCCCTTATATACGCTGTCCCCGAATTATGCTTTCCAGCTGCCGGAAAATATTCTATTTCCTTTGCCTTCTTTTGCCCCGCTCCCATTCTATTGTAGCCGTAAATTTAATTCTCCACTGGAATTGAATATTCAAAACCTAGGTCGGAAAATCCCATAGTAATGCAAAACGTAATTTGTATCAAGATCATTCTGGATGCAAACAGGTGAACGGTGAACTTTCCAGATTCCAGATTCCATTTCAATTGAGCTCCAACCTTCAGTAAGCTTCATGCGATGTTCATTTCGCGCTGGAATTTAATATTTTCGAGGACTACCTTTTCCCGGGCATACCAAAAAGATGTGTTTCCAGAGTTATTTTCATATCAATGTAAAAACGAGACAACATGATCTAAAGGTTTCTACCGTTGTACATTTAAATTGTAATTTCAAACTAGTCGAAAACAGTACTCACTTTATTAAAGTTAATTCACTATTGTTTCCTATCTGAATACTCTTCAACGCTTGTTAAGCGAATTAATTCTTTTTACAAAATGATTTGCGTGTTTTACATAACATTCGCTTGGAGTGAATATATTTAAAAATAAATATATGTTTAGCGAAAAAAAGTAGGTTCATGACCAAGATACAGCGCTTTAAAGTTTCTTTGTCAACTTTGTTTCTAATTATTCTTTTGTTTTAACAATATCATAAGAGGAATTGAATTTTAAAATAACAAGTTTTCATATTTATAGTTTTAAACTCAGGATTGTAACTTTAAAATTCAATTTCCCCTACGATACTGCCAGTGTATCAAAAATCTCAATAGGAATAGATAGCAAATTAAATAATCTTTCAATTACACCTTAAATTGAAACAACCAATAATTAGAAACTAAGCTGATAAACTTTCCTTTTTTTCGTTAAATATACTTATTTCAAGGCCTTCTATAAAACTTCCAGAGATAAGCTACGAATAATGAATCACCCTCTAATGAAGCCCGCTCGGTGGCACATCTTTCTAGCACTTGGTAGATCAGAAGATCCGGGGTTCGATTCCCAGGGGCAGCACAACATTTATAAATTTATGTCGACTTTATTCAATAGAATCGTACATATCATAGAATGAAGCGTCATATACGTTCTACTTGATACAAGAGGCAGGTGTAAGTCCTCGAAGGTTGGGCGTTGGTTCTACCCAACGTTGTCGACATGGGCTCTGTTGTCAGGCTGGATCAGTACACCAGCTCAAGAGGATGCACAATGGGCCCAAGGGGCCTAAGTGCGGCAATTCCCCCTAATAAGGGGATTGCACTCGAGTCCGCTAACCAAACCAAATGAATCACCCTGTATAACAGGTTTCCGGTATAAAAATGTGACCTTTATGGCATAAACTAAACCTTTCTCCCACAGTAATATCCTCAACCCTGTTTTACTATCCAGCTCGAGGACTTACTGCCTCTGTATCCAGTAGGATTGTTTTTGCCTATATTACGATAACCACAGGTGTTAATGTGGTTTTGATTTGAACCCAGGACCTCACCGGTATAATTAATAATAAGTAGAAAAGGTTCTAGATTCGATGAGATTTGTCAAATTGCTCCTGTTGGTCTAAGGGGGTTTTTCAGTGATACTGTGGCATATTACCTGGATTAATTTGTTTCATGTAATCTCTGCTCGATCTTCCTGCTGTATCCTATATAAAATTGTTGATAAAGTGTTAATGCTTCAATACATGCGAATAGAAATCGCATCACCATCACAATTGTAGTTAATTTCATTAAAATTCTACCGCTCATGAAAAATCCCAAATCTCATCTTTTGCTTTTATGTTTTTGTTAAATTTTTTACATTACTAAAATCAGGATTTTACTAAAATCCTATATTATTTGGCGATTTTTAGTGACTGGTTAAAGAATACCTCATCGTTTCGTGTACCTAGCGACATCTTACGTGCATTATTTGAACCACAGCTTCGAATAAAATCGCTGGCACCGCAGGCTGCAGTATTCTGCTTTCCTGCGCGTTGAGTCAGCAGGAGTTTGGTGTTTGACGCCACAGGTTGCAACACTCACTCTCTACTGAAGCAACCAAAATATTGATGTATGTTTAGTTGCCTAAATTACACCACAACATCACTCACCACATCACTTGGTTGGACGTTGGACTTGTTGGACTTGGTGGACTTGATCGCCTGATATGACTCATTTTTTATTTTTATTTTAACTTTTCGTACTTATCTCCTCAATGCAACAAAATATTAACTAATGAAATGTTTAAAATAATGCGCAATTTTCACAACCAAAGCAAAACTTTCCTTTTTTTTCAGCTTTTTCAGCAGTAATTTTCAGTTTAACAAAAATCTCGCTGCTGAAAATTAACATTTTCCAAGTCAAAGATTTCCATTAGAAGTGGGCAGAAAAATGGACCATTGTAAATGGTTTCATTGTAAATCAGAGTATAATCACATAAAATGTCTCAGTTTAAAAGTCAAGTGCAAACAAGAAACTAACAAGGGGCGAAAGAAATATGATATAGCCATGAGCTTGATTATTATGCGCATGATGCACTCGAGCGCGCAATCCTCATCACATGTAACCCAAGACGAGCCAAACAAGGATTAAGCAACCCTCAGCAACAAGTTTTGACAGCGTACACGTGTATTAATAGCAACACAGCGTGCACGTTCGTGAGATAGAAGAACCGCACGACGGCACGTTCTTCTGAGCACGGCCATTGCGCAGCGCAATGCCGAACTCCTTTTCTGCTCTGTTTTAGCGATGACTTCATTGTTCAAAACTATGTCATGACCGCGGTCGCGGCATCTCGCGCGCCTGCAGGCCTGCACGCCGGGCCCACCACGCGATGCGCCTTCCTGCGAAAAGGAGTGCGAAGCCACGGCGAGGACGCGACATCCGTCGGGCTGCTCGCGCAGTTTTAGTTCTCGCAGCCATCGCGACGCACCGCAGTCTCACTTGGTCCTCAACGCGCGCAACACCTAGAAGCTACACATCCAGACCTAAACTACCTGCTAGTGGCTGCTTTTGTTATCTAATTTCGTCCACGCGGCAATTTCCCTGAGCCCAAGCCCAAAGAAGCAACATGGCCATCAGCAAATTATCCATCATCAAATTTCTCGAGCTGGTAAGTCAGAATCTCAAACTTTCAAACACATTTATGACGGTCATGGTTACACACATTACAAACACTATTTTTATCTTATCAAATACTTAGACGCCTAAAATGCACGAGGAAGCGGAAACGACGTAGCTAACTCGGCTAAAAAAACATTCAACAATATTCAAGGCATTCAAGGCAAAGGAAGCATATACTTCAACTTAATATTTAATGTACAATGTGTAGTCGTGCATTAATTCAATATGAACGTTTGTAATTTGAGTCACTATTTACGCGTTCTTATCGCAAATCTGACCTAAACTAGACCTCTAGCCAAATCCACAGGCACAAAGCACAACAATTTGTATTTGTCATTGTCATCAACAACTGATTAAACATTATTGTCCAAACAAGTGTTGGTTGCAAGTTGCAATTAATAATTTGTAAATACTTGGACTCACACCCTGAAATAAACCATCTGCTACGGAAGCCACGAATCGGATGTTGATCGTGTAAGAATCGCCTATGAATCCAGAAATCAATAGTTAATAGAACGGATACAACTAAGACTGCAAATAGAATCCCGTCGGCATATTCACAACGATAAAACGCATAAACTGCGCATTACCTCCTCCCCTGGTCTTCCGGTCACCCGGTCGCCGCTCAGCGCCCTCGTTACCGAGCTGGTTTATTTGCGCGCGAACCCTTCGCCATTCCCAACGATTCCCCCGAGCCATCAAATGATGTGTCTTCAAGGAGTGCTGTTGCGCATTAAAAGGCCTGCGCTCGTAATTGTACGCTTCTGTAGTACTCGTACTGCCGTAGTAGTAGTTGTATAGTAAATTGACCTTGCGCGTTGCAGGCACTATTTTTTTACGGCAGCGGCGTGAAAGCGAACACCGGGCGGAAAAACGAGTTCACCAAAAGCCGCATCGTCGCACGGATCAGAAGTTTCGAAATGCCAGCGCCGAGCGCACGAACGGAAATGTTATTGTCGGCCCTCGGCTGAGCCCATTAAAAATTTAAATATTCGAAAAGATCAATTCGCACCGGCTCTCGAGTAGGCATGACGTAATTGAATTACGCGCCGAAATGGTTTCGTATGAGGTCACCGCGACGATTATGCGTGGAACGTGCGCGCCATTGGAATGATACATTGCAATCGTGATGTCATCGTATAATTTCCACCCGCCGCGTCAGCCGCCAGGGCCAGTCGGTTTTGGGGGGCGGGAAAATGGCGCGCATGACTTCAGGCTAGCAAAGTCCAGAAATGACGATGACGTAATTTCGTAACTATGCATTTATGATGTGTGATGCGAAGCAACAAGCAAATAACATGTCGACCGTGAATATACCGGGTGTCCCAAGTTAAATTTGAACCTTATAAAAAAAATATTTTCAACTATACACAAAGCAGATATTACAAAAAATTACATTTTCTTAAATGGAGTGATATACTTTTTAAATTATATTAAGATGTATTTCTTCACTTCTAAACAACTTTGTCATCAACGTTTTTTTTTTTTTGATTTTACCTGTTAGTTTTCGAAACATTTCAAGTTTTATTTTAAAAATGTCAATTCCATTTAAGAAAATGTTATTTTTGTAATTTCGGCTTTCTATACCCAGTATAGTTGAAAGTAATTTTAAGTTGTGCGCCTCTTAAGGAGAGGTGGACTACGAAAAACTAACAAAGCATATCTATTTTCAGGCGATTGCGGTCGTGTGCACAGCCCTGCTGTACAAGAACGGCATGACCGGTAACAACGAGACGGACCTGATCAGCGCCGGCACGTTCGTCGGCTTCGTGATCATCCTCATCGGCGGATTCTCCGGTGCGTTATCAGAATCATCGCGCGCAGCACACCGCTGATACTGATTATGCGTTTGTTTATCCATTTTAGGACACTTGGCGTCCTCGCCGATCACGAAGAGGATCGATGTGTTCTACTGCCTCGTCGGCTGTGCGCTGTTCATCGCCGCCGGTGCGCTGAACATCAAGCACTATGAGAACGCATGGAAAGGCGAGACACGCAACTATGGCTTGGCGATCGGCTCCCTTGCCATTATCAACGGCGCCTGTTTCCTCGTCGATTCGCTGTTCACATGGCGAGGCGAGTACTAAACCGCCCCCCGGCTGTCGAGACGCCGCGGCGCCGCCAGTGAGTTTTAACCATGACACATCCATGCGCGTCGCGGCACACTACTGCTTTCGATGTTCAAAACAATTTGCAATTGTTTATAGTTCTTTGTTAACGTGTTATATCTGAATATTGTTCTGTACTAATGTAGCTTCTAAGACAGAACCGCCTATATTTTAAGTCGAAGGCCGAATATTGCGGCAATGCGCGGGAACTCTTTCAATGTTGCCTTCAGTGGTGCCTTTCACAGATTTTCGACGACATATTTCTATACAGTAACTTCGACCAAAGATGTACACAACTTTTCTATACGACGTTATGAATTGCATTTGTTGTCACCGTCATGCTTCGAATTTAGGCGCCAAAAGGTGCTGGATTCTATATACCAGTCTGTCAATTGATCAATGTATTCAAACCGCGCCAAAAGCTCTATCTTTTTATACTTATGCTTTTTGCACTGAATTAGATCATTTTTGTATTACTTTTGTAACTGATTCATTTATATTTAATAAATATTTACTCTAACATTACACTATCTTATCCAGTTTTGTAGTGTTCGTTCAGTTCGTTTGGGCGAGGAAACGAGCACAAGGTTCTGAATCGAAATGATGTACAAGGTCATAATGTGAGAACGAATCTCTTGTATCACTTACCTGACTATCGCAGTTCGCAGATGAATACAGATTAAACTTGTTTTGGGTAATATTTATTTTATGAATTTCATGCATGACATATTTAATGCACGTCCAAGTAGTCAAAGTTCAGCATGTAAAGCAAATAAATGAAATAAATGCGAGGGGATTTATTTGGTTGTCATTGTTCAAAAGTACAGTAATAAATCAGTACAAGAAATTTGAATGCTGATAAGTCAACTTGAAACGCTGTCCAATAATCTATCGTGGTTTTCATGTACATGTATTTATCGCTGTATGCAATACTGCCGCTGGTGAATTCCATAAATGCTCAGTTCCGCTGGTGACTAAATTATTCGCTTGTTCGCGACGCGACGAAGTTTTCGTTCTGATACACTCGCCTCGATTTGTACGTTGTCTTATTATCAACATCATGCTCTGTGTTATGCTCTCTGGGTTTTCCAGATGATGTCCCTTGACATTGCGGGTATCTGCCGGCGCTGGTGACTTGGCGCTGTTGGGATGGTTTATAACTGGTTTTAGAAGCGTCCGTGCTGTAGTCGTGCACATGGAGAACATATTCCTGGTCTGAGGATGAATACGAGGTGTCGCTTAGTTTCTGCAGGGTGTATGACGACGGGTAGGCTGGTTCGAACTTCAGGCGGAAGCGGATCTTTTCCGGATTGTTATCCAGTGGGGTGCAAGGGCTCAGAATCACCTCATTGCGGTTGGCTGCATATGAAATTGGATGCATGCCCTCCTCTCGCGATGAACGACTAGGCCCTGCTTCTGGTGAGCTCGGTGGAGATGGATATTGGTCCAGGATGGAAGCCAGAGGTATAACAATCTTGTTTCCCTTGTGGTTTGGTGGCTCTTCGTTGCAGTGTGTTTGGTTTCGGGCTAATTCATGCCTGCGCATCTTATCGAAGGTCTTCCGCAATCGATACCTTTCCTCGTTACTCCTTGAGCTTACCGTTGCATTGGATGAACTAGAATGGGTCCTATAATATGGCGATTTGTATATCAAATTAGATCGGTGCCAATGGGAACCGCGAGTCGATGAGGAAGCAGGCGCCGTTGATAATGACTTCCTCTTCTTTGGGATAATTGGAGCCACAATGTCTGGAATAAGTGACGGCGGGTCAGGGGCATATGCGCTGAGCACGTCAGCATTATTGGCGATGTTTGTGAGCAGTGCTTCGCTACCGGAGCTTATGTTCTGCGCGAGTAAATGATTCGTCTTGCCGGATTGCCACTGCAATGGTTTCTTCGATGGAGCATCTTTTGTTGGTGCATCGCACGTCATACAATTGCTACATGAATGTCCCCTGAATAGATCACACATGTCTGTCGAAGTCGACGGCTCCATGGAATGGTCCCTCTCGGAGCACCAACGTGCGGTCTTTTTCATTGCCTCTGACACCGCTTGTTTCCTGCGGAGCATGTCTTCTCGCCGAATTCGCTCCCGTTCCCGACGAATCGACTCTCTAAACTCAATCAAATCATCTTCAGTACTTTCATCCGACTGTTCTCCATGTAACTGGTTTGCGTTAGGGCGACGACTTTGAATCGAAAAGCAATTATCGCAATTATCGATGTGCAGGTTGGGTGTTTGGGGTTGCTGCATAGGACTCTTATTGTATATTTGCTCGGAATTGACTGCCACTATTTTCACGGAGTTCTCGGGTTTAATCAATTTAGAGGTGGAATTTGTCTTCAGTTGACTACAAAGCGCTTCCTGTAACTGTTCCTTGACCTGAATCGACGCATCTAAAAGCAGACGCAAAGCACTATCATGATACTTCCCTGTGATTTGTTGATTGATCCAGTTTATCTCGTCTTTAAGTTTAAGTATATGGTCCATATTATTCTGCTTTACAAGATCGTTCACCGCATCAACTTTGGATTTCGTCACATCAACATTGTTTCCAACGTCCACCTGCTGCGGGATTTCGGAGGATTTTAGCGATGGGATATCGGAATCGATGGTTCGTTGCGAGTTCATATTATCACCTCGCGACGTGCATCTGGGCGCTCTGACAAGATAACTAGTCCCGCCAATTCGGATTTCATCCCTCGGACCATTGTCCACGATCTGTAGCTTCTTAGTCTTGCCCCTGGGCGTTTGAGTAACACGCAATATCTCGCTTTTCAGGGACGGTTTTGATGTCTCGTCCTGAGAATCTATTGCATCAAGATTACCGCGCTTGGGCTTCTTTACTTTCATCTTGCTCAGGGAGTACTTCACTCTTTTTATCAGTCGTCCCAATCTACTGCATTTACGTTCCAATACGATATCTTTGTGATGCGGCATTGGCAACTTTATTGTCGTGGGATATACGTAATTGTAAACCGCTTCCCTCACATCCGGGTTGACTTCAGAGTTCGTTAAAATGTGTGGCAATCGATCACCAAAAGTCTGTTGCAATTCCATGCACTCACAGGGCGAATCATCATACATTCGTTTGCAGATATTTACAATATTCTCAACCGTGTCCTCATGCGTCTCTGCTTCATCACTCGAGGCTGTTTCATGAGCGTATTCCAGTTCATGTTCAGTGCGTTCTACAATTGTCGATAGTCTGTTTTGACTATCACGCACTGAAGGCTTACGATCCATGAAATCTTCACTCAATCCTGGACCAAGATCCCATGAAACGGCATCGTCTTCTTCACCATTCAGGAGTTTCTCCAACATATTATTATAAACATCATCTAGCGTCCTCTCATAATTAGCGCTATTACGAGTCGTTTCAAAAATTGATGTGTAACTTGTTTGCATAAGCTCAGTCGTGGATTGCTTATTCTGGGCGTAGAAATTTGTACTTTCCACGAAACTAAATTCCACTACATGATCTCGACCTTTATTTCTGCGTTGGCATTGACATGAGTGTCTGATGTGGCCATCGCACTTGCAAGGTTTACCCTTAGCTTGAGTACATCCGCATGCAAACGTTCTGTGTGAATCATGCACTGGTTTCCTACAATCATTTCGTTCGAGTTTATGCGGCCAGAAAAGTTTCGTTAATATTCCAGATTTATGGTGTGACCGCTTATGTCTATGCGGGATTTCAGGTACATGGAACATCGAAACCACCCAATCTAACAATGTTTTATTCTTCCTAGGTTTTCGCGGAGCCCGATGTTCCTCAATGTAGACAGGAGGAGATGGAGGTCTCCTTTCCACTGTAATTTTTCTCTCCTCTGGTTCTGATATAACTGTACGACGAGGAGGTTCTGGAGCTACGGTTTTAGGTTTTTTTTCAGGCTCCGGAATGATGATTGGCTCCGGTGGTGGTTGATATTCTTCAACTGGTTCTGACTCCGAAAATGTTTTTTGTACTATGAGTGGCATGTCGGAAAGCCCCGTAATTCGTTTCGATTGCGGTGTTGGCTTCATTCCTGGTACTTCATCCATCAACCACTTATCGATTTCTGACGAAGTAAGTGACATGGAACGTCTAACACGGATTGAAGGATGGGGTGAGGTCACTGATTCATCTGGTGTGTCTAAGTCAGCAGTTGTAGCGCGCCCTGAAACTTTTCGCGTTTTATCTTCAGCTATGTTCTCAGAGCTTAATAACTCCTCAATTTTCTTTGTTTCCTCCGAAGTGCGTTCCTTTTCAACGATGACCTCCCCTTTGGAAACGTGAGGACTGACATCTTTAAACGAAGTGTTCTTTCGCTTTTTCTTCTTTAAATCGATCAATTCGATGGTCTCCAAAAATTTGATATTCTTCTCATCTTGCGGTGTAATCCTTCGGCGATTATCAGAGTAACTTCCGTACTCTACGCTCGCTTCTGGTTCAGTTACCGGATCATCTTCGCGCACTTGTATCCTTGAATGTATTTGCATCACTTGCTCAGTATGCAGGCCAGTCCTTGAATGTTTAAAAGGCAGGTTGCTCTTAAGAATGGTTTTCGGTTTACTTGACGATGCAGACGGATAGTTGCTTTGTTTGATCTTAGCATCGTCTCTGGATATGTTTGGTTGAGACGGCTTAAGCTTCAAGTTGAAGTCAGAATCTCTTGTTATAGGAATTCCAAATAAATCTTTCTCGCCGAAAGTACCAAGGATTGGTTCGCTTGCAGACTTCGGAGGGCCAAAATAGTTATCAATCTGTTGGAGCAAGGAATATGTGGAATCCTCTTCAGTTTCAGGCATCAGATTTGTGTCAATTGCAGCCAATGTTAGAGATTTCTTATTCGGTTTGTTCTTCCGGCGAGGCGAAAAACGTGTCTTGCAAGTGCACTTTCCCGCGTCATCCATGCGTAATTGTTGTTTGAGCTGTTGAAGTTTGCCTTTGCCCTTCTTGCATAAACATTTGAACTTAGTAGGGTGCTTCTTGTTGCCATCTCGACACAAGCAATAGTCTGATTTAATCCGCACTACTTCGCCAGTATGTAGTTGCTTTCGTTGGCAAGCACAAGATAAACCCAGTTCAAAGTTTAAAGGAATATCCAAGACACTTTGCTTCCCCGCTGCTGATGGACCCACTTTACTAAGATGTAGTAATTTTGAAGGTGACGTATCTAAAGGAATATCAATATTTTGCTTATCTACTCTTAGGGGTAATGGATCATAGTTGGAATCAGCATGTGGGGCAACCGTTGCTTGTGTTTGCCTTGAAGGTGTGGAATGTTGGGACGGAGCGGCTACTGACTGGCATTTCGAACCATCATGTTCAGTTGATGGTGTCACCGTATGTTGAGACGGATGCTTGGACTCGGCGAGCAGTGTTTCCACATGATCTCTGCAACATGCTGGTAAGGTGTCCAATGCCTCCGGATGTCGCCTGTAATGCTCCAGTAAATGTTGCCAATGCGTGGGATCGTGGTTACCAGTAATCTTCTCTCGTCTAGGCCAACAACTCTCTGGATGCGTTTTCCTGAATTCGTTTTCGCCCAGTTGGAAGAACGCATCTTTTGTCTTCTCATCACAGCACTCACCAAATTTGTATTTATATGGTGAATGAGTTGGATTCAGGTCCTTGAGATCAGGAGTTCCTAGGGTAAGGGGCTTTTGGCTCGGTCCCATGTCACAGCATTCACTGGAGTGATCGACCCGCCTCTTCGCGCTCTTTTCTGATTCATATTGAGCTAACTTTTCCTTACGACAATATTGGGGATATATTTCAACAAACCTTGCAATTCCTAGTTCGGACAATAGTTCCCTTTCTTCCGCACCACAAGAGTCCTTCAATATATATTCGTCATTGGAAACCATGGGATCTGTTGACTTTTGAACAGGTTCGAAATCAATTTCAACCATTTGCGGCCAGCAACACTCCGGATACATCTGCTTAAATTTGATCATACCCACTTTGTGAAACACCTCAATTGTATCATCGTCGCAGCAATCATTAAAAATATATTCGAAATGCATGTTGGCCGTTGTCGTTGGTTGCGAATAAAGTTCCATAGTATCCGTTTGCTTGTGAGAGTCAGGATGCTGCATATCATAATATGTATCAACCACTTCCTCGGAGGAACGTGACACTATTCTGGGCCAACAGCACTCAGGATATTCTTTCACAAATTTGCTGATTCCCATTTTGTAAAAGTCTTTAATCACATCGGCATTACAGCCCTCATCGAACACAAATTTGGGAGGTTTCCTTGTGCGCTTATAACAACCATAGCATCTAACGTTTGTTGATGAGCACGACCTCTTGCAGATTCTTTTTCTATGCCTACCGCAATGTGCGCAAGTTCCGCACGGTGGGCAAGTGCAACAACTTGAGCACGGTGGACAAGGTGCGCATTTCCCGCACGGTGGACAAGGTGCGCATTTCCCGCACGGTGGGCAAGGTGCGCATGTCCCACAACTTGGGCATGGCGGGCAAGGTGCGCATGTTCCACGCGTTGACTTAATTTCCTCAGTTGGTACGCAACACTCCAGATATTGCTCCTTGAACTGCTTCAGGGTTTGCGTGGCAAAAGCTTTTTTCGTCTCCTCATCACAGCAATCTTTGAAGATAAAAGTTTTGGTGTGTCTCTTTTTACATCTCGCACAACACTGCGATACGCAGCAATCGTCTCGTCGTCTTGATTCCATTGGCCGAGACCTCGCACTGACCTGCTTGTCAACACTGGGGCAGCAAGGCTTATTCCTGCTTCTGGAACATTTGCTTCTCAAGCACCTGCTTCTCGAACACCTAGAGCATCTGGAACGAGTCTTCGCCGCGCAGCAGGATCTTCTTTTATAGTTGCAACAATACCAATATCTGCATGATGATGTTTGCGCCATTGATGAAGCATATTCTGGTCGTCGTGAATTTGTACCCTGATTAATATCGACCTCAGGTGGGCAGCAAGATTCGTTAACCTTAGGATGCTGATGATAGTTGCTAGACTTGGATGTGACCTGATTTTTATCGTCCTCAGGTGGGCAGCAAGATTCATTAACCTTGGTATCATGTTGATATTTGTTAGACTTGGATTTTCCCACTTTTTTATCGACCTCAGGCGGGCAACAAAATTCGTTAACCTTAGGACGATGTTGATCATTGCTAGACTTGGAAATATGAGAACTTATGCATCTACTTGAGCTATCCATGTCAAAGTTACAACATGAACTAGAGTCATCTCGTCGCCTCTTGCTAGATGCATGGGAAATTTCATCCGGATGCTTCCTTTTCGTTCCTGTTTGGTATGCGCGTGTGCGCGTTGAGGGCAGCTCGGTTCCAGTGCTGCTATACGATATCACCTGCGATGCAGAATATGGCATGAAAGGTTTCGACGAGTTGGAAGAACATGATGGTTGCTCATATTCACAAGTTCTGCTGAGATAGTTTTGAGCTTCTAAAGATTTTGGAAACTGGATCGATTTCGTATCTTGTTTGACCAACGTCACCTGAACTGAGCCATCCTTACGTCTCAAATTGCCAGTCTTTTCTGGATGGTGGTAGGAGTAGGTAGTACCTACGTTTGCTTCACCGATTGAGTCGTCAGTGGGTGGCTTCGTCGATTTATTAAACATTCTTCCAGAACTTGCTGGTTTGAGAAGTTCAGGATGCCTGTGATGAAGAAAAGTCAAGGGATGTAGTAATTTAGAACCTAGCTGATGGTGATGAGGGTGATGTTTCACAACATAATGTTCTTCCAAGTGACCTGTGCTAGGCTTGACTACTTTGGTGGCTTTTATAACAACGCTTTCCTCTGAATCAGTGACAGTTTTTTTAAAATGATCAACCTCTCTTCCGGTCTTTGTATCAATTTTGATGCTCATTTTCTTGACAATTCTGCTCGTATGATCAGGATCAGTTTCAACCACTTTTTCCTTATAGGTGTTTACCCCAGCATTGGACTTGGCTTTGGTGTGCCTAGATATCTTCACACCACTCGATTCGGTAATATTCTCATCAGAAGTATCAGTTGTTTTACCACCATGAACAATCGACCTTTTTTTCCTTTCCATTCTTGCTCCAGTCGTCGAATCGGTTCCCGCCTCTGCTAACTTGGTCTTGTATCTCAGCCCACCGTGATCATCAACATGTACATTTTCATGGCGTGCCATCCTTAGGTGACCATCAGGCGTAACAAATGTTTCCCTTGGGTCACTCGCCGTAGAATGAACGACACCACCCTCGGTCACTTGGACATTCTTTGATGCGAAGTGGTGGTTATCTTCTACCTCCCGCGTTGTTGTCGCTGCTCCTTTTACAGATGGCTGCGTGTGTTTGTATGCTGTCCACGGATCATTCGTAGTTTTCAACCTCTGAACTGTTGGTATTGATGAACCGGCTGAGGCGTGTGCAAGGACGTAATTGCTCTTGGAATTATTTTCGTGTGTATAAATATCAAATTCGGTTTGAACGTATTGCGTACATTCCTGGCATGCATCTAAATCAATGCACTTAATTTCAACGTCTCTCGACAACTCTTCTACAGTAATTACTCGAACATTTCCTTTCGTTGGCTTCGCTCCTTCCTGGGGCTCCACGGTTTGGAATGTGTTCACTGGTGGCTTAGAATTATCATTTTCGGATAGTACATGAATTGGTTTACAGCAGTCAAATCGCTGGAATTGGTAGAAATCGAAAGGAACGGGTTCAACATTAGAAGTATCATCTTCGTCACTGGAAGAACTTGCATCGCTGTCTACGGAATTCAGGGCATGAGCCGTTAATCTGACAGGATTATCCGTTGTTTCAAATGTTGCAGACCGTGAGGTTACAACGGAGTGGGCTCCGGACTGTTCTTGAATATCCATATTTGATTTTGATCGTTTGGAATGCTTGGGTTTCTTGAAAGACGAACCCTCATTTACTAAAGGACCATCATGCCTTTGGCCCACCGAGCCTTTGGTTTGACTTGTAGTAGGAAGACTTATATGAGATGACTCCGCTGAGGATTCCAGTTTCTGCGCTGGTAGGATTTCCTTAATTCGATTAGTATCCTTAATTCGATTAGTATTTTGTTTTCGACACTCGCAATATCTTGGTCGCTTTACTCGCGGATGCTGCCGCCTACCACCAAACAAAGAGTAAGGGAAATGTAAAGTCGGGTAGAGACTTATGGTAGTCTGAGCTGCGCCAGGCAATAAGTTCTCAAAGCTTGAAAATAAAATACCTGTGGATGATGGTTGGTTCTTGCTGGGCTTGCGAAATGCCGTCATTTTCTTTAACCATGTTTGCCTTGATTTGGTGGGATTGAAGGAAAGCAGCGTTTGTATCTCATTGTTTCGAAAACTGTTAGTGGATGATTCCTGATCAAGCATTATCATCTCATCAGTTAAGACAGTCATCGAAATCATTGGTGGAGCTTGATTAATAATAGTTTGAGTTGTAACTTGGTAACTTGTGTATTCCTTGTCTGTGAGACAACTTCTTTCATGCATTAATTTTGTTTTGGAAATTTCAGCAATAGTCGACATTGTTGGTGCCTGCGCCGAAAGAAAACGCACATTGTCAACACTGGTGAATGGTTCTTGTGAATGCTTGGAAGGTGCGCTTTTATAATCCACTAGATGTTCAGTTATTTCCGAAGATTCCGAAGATTTCCGAACGTTTGGCGTACAACACGAAATGGCTGCCCGACTTGTATTTGGTTCAGGTGTGGCTGTTGTTTGATGCGTATGTTTATGACCATATGCGTCGTCAGGTTCGTTGCCCAATTCTTCAGAAGGATATTGCTTCTGATGATGTCCTCTTGGCGCCTTTATTCTCTGACGCGTATCTGTATTAGCATCTTTGTCGTAGAATTCCTTGTCCAATCCTTCAGAAGGATGTTGTTTCCTATGATTTCTTCTCCTCTTCTCCTTATTAGTCATTGAAGAACCAGCATCTACTCTTGGAAGTGAAGAACCACAACCATAATCACGAAGTTCAGGATTTTTCTCCTTTGGGTTGTAAGTACTGTTGCTCTGAGATTTCAAGAGATGAGTACTCCCATTAGAATTGTGTTTCTGTATTGTAGGTTCACTGTGGCTCCGAAGAGCTAGACCGGAATCAACAGCTTCAAGCATCACGAAATCTTCATCCTCTGAATAAGCCCCTTCGATGGTACTCGCTGATGATTGAGATGCCAGTCCTGGATGAGCTTCAGGAAATTCCATTCTAAACTGGTATGAGCTTTTCGTGGTATCCGCGCAAGTTCTAGTAGCACTTCTTGGCCGAGTTTTCCTTTTTCCACAGCACTTTCGTTTGAAACTAGTTACTGGTCTTTTCCGGGGGCAATGATCGCAACCTCGTTTATCGTGATGTGAGTGATTGTCATTGTGTGGATGCTTATCCCGATGCGTATGACTGGTGCCCCCGTGGCGTGAATGTTTATCGTGGTGTGGATGATGCTCGTAGTATGAATGATTATCGTGATGTCTGTGATGACCAGAATCTGAGCGCCTGGGTTTATGTTGATGCTTTCTAGAGCTTGAACCATCCTTAGGATGATCCGAATGCCTATGATGTCCGGAACATGATGGATCACATTTATGTCCGCTCTCCTTTTTCTGCTCTTTGGATTTAGAGTGCTTTTGTCGGGTATGTCTGGAATGCCCGGACTCACGACTAGAAGATCGTGAATGATGATGCGTTGATTTACGCTCCGGCTTCACTATGCAGATACCATTTTGCCGTCCCTTGCATACTTTGCCACGACATCTACCTGGTCTACGTCTTGTAATCAACCTCTTCGCCAAAACCCAAAGAACGGGCGGATGACGTACGAGCAACTGATTGCAGGAATATTCCTGCTTGGGTGGGGCCGGAGAATATTCTTTGCCAGTATAAAACCGTTCTAACTCTAAGTATGGATGATCAGATTTAGCACTATACTTTACGGGCTTTTCCGGTTTTTGGCGTGGTTCTTTCCGCAATCGGTCTTGATTGTTAAAAGCGTCATCACCGACTGCAATGTCAAGGTTGCCTCGGCCGGAAACCCTATGCTTGCGCTTTTCTCCAACACCATTTTTAGGAAAGAGAGTAATGCAGCTTTTGCTAACCTTTGAAGAGATTGAAGACGTTGCTTTAGATTCTTCACCCACACAAGTGCAACTACTCCAGTTATGCAAGCAAATAAGAGTGTCGAAAGTCGTTTCCTGAAGTTCAACCACTCCATAATCTGCTTTTGTAGATTTCTTCGCTTCTGCCATTTTATTGTATCCAGAAGTAGGCAAATCGACTTGAATTCGAACTTCCCCTTTTGTCGGTTTTTGAGAGGATTCTTTAACTTGGTGTTTTCTAGTTTTCTTAGATTCTAACAGCTCTGATTGCTTAACATCCTCAGCTTTCTTCGATCGCAAATCAGTAGAGTCTGACGGTTGTGATGTGTTAACTGCTACCGTTTTCTCATGTCGTAAATCAACTGTCGCAGGACTTCTCTGAATATAAGGTCGTTCAAACGGAACTGATGCCTTCTTAATCGGTTCTGATTGTATCGGATCTGAAGTTTTATGTTTTGTTGCTTTCTTATTCCGTTCATCAACCATGGACGGTGTAAGACTAGAAGATTCTGATGTTTTCATTGATCCAGACTGATCTGATGTGTTAACTGCTGACGTTTTCATTGACCTTACATCGACTACCTTAGGAGTTTTATGAATTGAAGGTTCTTGTGCTGGTAACGTGGATTTATCGTTTGTCGTTCTCTGAGGACCTGAATCAACTGTAGACGAGGTATCAAGGTCACTTGATAGTTCTGATGTCACCTTTGATTCTGACTGATCTGAAGTATTAACCGCTACCGTTTTTTCCTGCTTTGAGGCGACCACTACGTGCCCTGATGTTTGCATTTTTGAATGAACCAGCATAGGAGATTCCTCTATCGGAGGTTCTATTGGTTGTAAAGCTTCGTCTTTTACCGATTTCTGTGGTACCGATGACTGCACTGATTTATTAACTGTTGCAGTTTCATGCATCTTAGAATCGACCACCATTGGCGTCTTCTCTTTTGGAGGCTGTATTGGTTGTATCGGATCTGAAGCTCTATCTTTTGTCGCTTTCTGGTATTCTGAAGTGTTCACTGCCTTCGAGTTTTCCTTTTTCTGTAGTGGATCTAAGGCTTCATCTTTAGTATTTTTTAGAGATTCCGATGTTTTACTAGATTCTGTTTGTTCTCTAGTGCTACTTGATGTCGCTGTTTGCGCCTTTGAATGTAGCGTATCTGAGGACTTATATGTTGTGCTCTTAGACGACATATCTGTCGTAGACCCACGGGATGAATCCGTTGCATCGTACGATTCTGACTCCTGTTCTTCTATAATTGTGCCTAGCCTTTCATGATTGGACCATTCGTCCAACAAATCACAAACGCACATATGTTTATACTTGAATTCTAATTCTTTAATTTTCACAGCATCAAAATAGCACATATCTTCATGTTTCAAAACTGAAGCCATGGCTGCTTTAATAAATCCACAGGCAAAACTATGGGACTCACCAGAAGCTGCACTCAACAGGTCATCCATGGGAAATTTCAAGACATCCCGAAGCTGTCGCAAAAATTCACTATCTTTTCGTAGTTTTTCATAAAGCTGCTCTAGAAAGCGTCCTCTCACAAACTCTTCATTCCAATCTCTAGAATTAGAAATCTTCGGTACTGACTCACTAGTAGTAATGATCTTGTATTGTTCATCCTTGAAAGATACGTGAATCTCTTGACAACCACCTTGGATATTTAAGGTCATTGTAAAGTCTGCCTCGGCATACACGTTACCACATTTCGAACAAATACAAGAAGCTTCTGTCAACATAGATTCCACTGGCTCGATAGGCTTTTCGTCCTGTATGTCATCATCAAACATTCCAAATTCTGGGTATATCTCAAATAGGAAATGATCTTGAGCTTCCAAATCAATCATTTCCCTACTTCTGGGATCAACTTCAACTCGCTCTAATTCAGAAGCTTCAATATCTGGAAATATATATTCACCAACAAGAGTGGCAACATCTTGTTTCTAAAACCACAAACAATTAATAAAGCGATCGATATTAAAGAAGAAATAGTATTGAACTCACGCAAGTCTGAGATCCAACATGTAACAATACCGGCATGATGTCTTTTGAAGGAATTTCCTTCGGCGCTTTCTGCATGTGTCCTTTAACACAAGGCGTCATGATGCGAAGCGTATCGTGTTCAAGCATAAAGCCTCTCAAGACTGACTTGAAATTGTAGTATGTCAAACCGTAATCACACCGTGTTATTGGGGTGTAGATATCTGGATAAGCATCACGATACTTTTCGGCCTCTTGGTTGAGGTGTTTAAGTTCTCTATCAATTCCTCGCTTTTGATTCTTCAGCATTGAATCCTTTTCGCGTTTAATAAGATGTGCTTCATAATCGTGCATCTGTTTTGTTACTTCCACTCTGCCTCCGTGAGTGATATCCAGTGGCATCTCACGCTCTGCGGAGTAAAGTAGTTCTCTTGTCGCATCGAACTGGGTATCCGAAATAATGTGATGCGGAGGCACATCAAATACCACTTTAGGCTTCTGGCTGAGTCTTCTATGCCTTTTCCGACTCCTGGAGGAAAAACAGCGTTTCTTGCTAGTATTGTGCGTGACTGCTCTTCTTCCTTTTGCATTTCTATTGGATGCAGGAGCTGCTTTCTTATCTAATTCTTGTGGGGAATGATCATAGGTTTTCTCTGAGATGACTGCCTCTTCGTGTGCGGTAAGGTTTTCTGCCTGGGGGTCTTCGACTTCCACTTGTTGAATAATCAGAGATTTTCCCATCTTCCAAATATTATCAGAAATACTTGATCTCGTACTAATATTGCTTTCACTTAATGAACATAAAATTGGTGCGATGCTTTCCGATTTTGATTTGCTCACCAACAGCAAAGAGCTTGATCTTTTTGGCACTTTCTTATTGGACAGATTAAAAGTTTCATTTGACGGTATGTCCAATACCTCTACAAATTTAGTAGAATTCAACCCTACTTCCATATGCGAAGCTGGCTCACCCGAATCCTTTTTATGAAAGAAACAGCTACACCAGCGTTTGAATTTTGAACCACTTGTAGAAAATTTTCTATTGTTCTTGGAAGACTTATATTTATTACTATCATCCAATTTTAAAGCTTGTCCATAAAGACCAGCGTAATCTGAACTTTCAGCGAATCTGAAAGCACCATCGTCGATTCCCCGGCATTTTCCAATACCTAAAATTAAACTCACTTTTAGAAAGAAACTCAATCGACCTAGTGGGGCTACCTACTTACTTTGCTACCCGCTTGTCCCGTCAACTTATTGCGTGGTATATCGATCTCAATTGGAAATGTGTACGTATTCTTTACGCATCGTCTCCTGCGATCAATTGGCAATGGCAGTTTCGACTTATAATTGCTCTTCTTCATTCTTGGATACCTCAACATATTCGTCCAGGAAGTATTTGTATTGGCATGCCGCGAAGGCACGAGAACCTGCAATGACACTGATTGTTTGTCGCCGCTGCTCACTCGTCGCATAGCCTCCTCCATGTTTATCTTGGACGTGATCCTTCGCAGACCATCTTCAAGCAATGTCTTCGAGTTGCATTTAAAGGCATTTTTATGCTCCTCATCTAAATCTGCCAAATTAACGATGAGCGTCGCTGTATTACTGGATTGTGTCACGAGTGCGTTAATATCAGTAGATAAAGATGGTCGCATCAACTTGGGTTCCGGAACAATTAGCTCGTCACATGGCAGAGCATTGATGTCAAGCGATGACCGAGTGGAAGTTTTGGAAACAGACCAATCCTTTTGTGGAATCTCATCTTGACTGGGCTGCTGGTGTTCTTTAAAACCGAGTTCGTTTGATAATGACACTTTTGGAGCTAGCTTTTCTTTTGCCTGCCCCGGTAGACCTTTGACTTTTTTTGCACATTTTACATTTTTCTTTCCTATTTTTCTGTTCGGTTTCTTAGGAGGAAGTTTCGAGACGTCGCAATTCGTATCAGATTTGGTTGTATTCGCCATGTTTGATAACAACACTTTGCTTTCGTCGAATTTCTTCCTCGCACATATAAAACTCTCCGAATCATCACAATATACTAAATCGATCATTTCCTCCTCCAAATTGATTATATCCTTCGACTGAGTCCACTCTTTCAGGAACCTCGACTCAAACGCATCATCTATGTCTCGCTTAGAATTCTTGGGGATCGCGACCTCATCAGTATTTATCTCTGGTATGCTCACCAGCGTTTTGTCACGTGCCAGGCGGGGAATACGGCTTGTTTTCACTTCACTTTTATCGTCGACGGAAGCAGACGCATCGACCGAACCATTCTTCGGTGCCAATATACGTTTTTCATTGAACAAGACTGGTATCTTGCTTTTCAGATTGGGTTTGTCCGCATCCTTCGTATCATCTTGATCCGGTTCAATGTCATTCTGCAAAATAAGTTTGGGTCGCCTGGCTGGCAAACATTTGCTACCGTGAGGCCTTTTAAATAGGTTTCTTCGGCTCTTCGAGGAATGTTCAAGATACGGCTTTACGCGTGTGATTGCATCACAGTAGTATTCAATTTCTAAATCACGACTTGGCCATACCAGTTCGGTATTGGTACCCTTGTTCTTGATCTTTCGCTTGTTCAGCGACGTATTTAATGTCATGTAGCAATAAGGTTCCCTTAGGAAGGAAGGATAGGAATCAAAGGTTGGTGCGGCACAGAGCGATTCGACCAAATTCTTCAAACATCTGCTCCCTCCTGAATTGACCAGGTTGCACTTAGAAACGTCGTTATGCGGTCTGTAAGAGACTGATTTCTCTTCCGTACTATCAAGTTCGGAAATGATCAGCATATTGCTGCAGTCTGCGATAGACGTTAGGGAATTGTTCTCACCAACTTTGATGCTATCATGCGAATCATACGAGGAGATGCCTTTGGAATGTCCATAGTTTGTGCCAAGGTGTGTACGCAACCATTTATTATCGCTAGGTGAGGAAGGTGTCACTTTGGCATCATCGGGCATCTTCTGCTTGGCCTCCCTTGGATCAGGCGTCTGCACGTTGGACTCGGTTACCTGAAAATCGCAAGGCATTGTGCCAATGTCCATACGGACTTTTTCAAGTGCTTCTTTGGACTTGTGATGCTTGCGATGTCGCCGACGGCTCTCGCGCTTCTTTTCGTTGGGTTTATAAGGCGGAATTTCCAAAGATCCAAGCTGTGCGCGAGGGATTGTCGATTGTGCTTTCTTCTTTGGTGGTATCGGTTCGCAACTGCATAATTTGGTCATGTCCGCATTGTCCTGTTCCAGAAACTGCTGCATATTGCTAGCTGCAGGCACTTTAATGCTCACAGTATACACCTGGAAAGTGGACAGTCCTTTAGCTATACCTCTTGAAGGAGATCGCGAAGATGCTTTTTCAGAGGTCTTGTTTCGTTTCTTCGACTTGGAGCGTTTTCGTTCGCTCAGCTTGCTGAAGCCAGTGAGCTGCATTAGAGAGTGTTTAATTCGCACTAAACTTCCTTCCCTCTTAGCTTTCTTGACATCACCACAATCTTCTTTCTGCTTCTTTGATTTCTTAGTCTCCTTCCAATAAGTTTCTCCCAATTCAATATCTTTAATGTTGTCATCCAGTTTATCACCACGTTCTTTACCCTTCATGTTCCGGACCTTTTCCTTCGATGATCCCTTTTTCACAATTTCTTTTTTGTGCTTTAATGGACTGGAGAAGTTCTCGAGCTTAGTAACAAGTCCTGCTATATTTGTGACTTGTGTTTCTTCATTTTTCCCTTTTTTGACATTCTTACTTGGCGATTTCGACTTAGTTTTGGCCTTATCCTCGGATCGTTTTCGATCCGGATCTGATTTCTTCGAAGACTTCTTCGTATGATGCTTTGGCTTTTCATCCTCCGCCGAACTAACTGGTGACAAATTCCTGTACTTCTCTTCCTTAAGCCTTTCACGGTTCTTGTTTTTTGACTCTTTTTTCTTACGATGTTTCTGTTTATCTTCGTCCTTGTCACATTTGTGGTCCTTCGCTTTCCTGGGTGAATTTGTGCCCTCATCTCGATGTTTCTTGACTTCCCTGGTAGCTTCATCTCTTGGGTCTTGATCATTGGTGTTTTGCGCGGTGGCCTTCCGTAGAAAACCGGATAAGAGTGATTGATTCTTGATCTCTCGCTTGCGATGACAGATTGAAGATGAGGATGACAATGGATTGCCTCGTCGTGAGTGGCCGGGTAAGTTTGCGGGACTGGCACAACATTTCGGCGTGTAAATATCACTGTTGCTTAGCGACTTTTTTGTCAGTACTGATGACAGGAGCGTGTGACGTCGCATTCGCCGCTTATGACGATGCACCTTCTCCGGGTCGCAATTGATGTCCACAGCTGATTGCTTTGACGTGGTGAAATGAAAGCTGCGCGACTTGCGCGAGCTGCAGAATGTCAGACTCTCGATGTCGTGGGACGTGGCGCTCGGGTCGGAGCCGCTGGACGTCGACGACTCGTTGCTGTTGGTGGCAGTCGATCCGACGCTGGGCGACGTCGCCAGCGAGGTGCGATTGCTCGGGCAGCCCACCACCTGCCGGCCGGCGACATCGAGCAGCTCCAATACGTTCGGATTGGCGTCGCGCACCTGCGTATTCAGATTCTCCTCCACGATGGTGGTCATCGCACGGGGTAGTCGCATCTTGCTCCTGGTGCGGTCGTCATTCTCGGCGTGTGTATTGTTCGCGCCCAGCATCGCAATGTTGCGCTTCTGGCGCTTGCCGAACAAAACCTTACGATTCTTCGAGCACTCACCCAAGCCGTGCATTTCAATGTCGGATGGCGCTCGTCGGCGGCGGCTAATTGCGATCCCAATTCCCACTTGCAGCACGCTTTAATTTTGAACAAGCGCCCACCCCCCCGCTATGCAATGCAATGTTTCAATTGAAGTGCGTTCGATTAGCACATTGCCGAAATGCTCTGGTGCAAAAAAAAACGGAATACACAACGGATCTAAAGATGAATTTTGCCCGAGATTTCAGTACGCATTGAGTTGTGGTAAATTTAGTCAAAGGGGCTTCACTTGATTGGAATTTACCGCGTGAAAGCGAATTGTGAAAATTTCACATTCCGACCGAAATGAAATTGGATTTTTATTTGCTGTGTCAATATTTTGTTTCGTTCAATAACGGCTCGCTTGGATCCACTTGGATCGTAAAATGGATCGTAGATGCCTACATTTGTTATAACTATAACATTATTGGATGTACGTTTGGTTGTCTATTGTGGCGGCTAGAAACGATTATAAATACTTGGTGACTGGTAAAAGTGTGGGAATCGCTCGCAAAGCGTTGCATGTTTTGCAATACGTGAGCTGTAAAAAATCATATCTCTTTTGATCCGTCACGTAAGCACGCACCCGAACGTCCGGACGTGCAGTTGTTT
This sequence comes from Geostiba sp. GC000077, assembly GCA_030264215.1. NCBI lineage: Eukaryota > Metazoa > Arthropoda > Insecta > Coleoptera > Staphylinidae > Geostiba > Geostiba sp. GC000077. The sequence continues at coordinate 8,599 of JARJDQ010001902.1, read as the reverse complement.
GAATGGGCGCGCTGCCGGAGCTCGGGGGGTTTTATCATTTTTATTTTCTCTCCCTGAATGGGACGCTTCCTCTCCGTGCGCACGGATTCGCACTGGCGTGCGAAAATCGCCGCATCTTCGGCGCGTTTTTCTTCAGCATCTTCACGTTCGTATTCCTGCTGACTGCCGACCATCGGGCATCGGGCATCGGACATCGGCAATTTTGCCGCATTGAAGAGAGCCGGGGCCTGGGAGTAAAAAAGCGACCGTACGGACGTGATGAAATAGAAGCAGCGCCCGATGGACGACAATAAACTACGAACGTCCGCAGTAAGGGCACCACGCAGCGCAAGCGCAAGCGAAAAGGGAATTGTCCCCGGATTCGTTCCGCCGTTCCGCGGTCCCGAAGCGCATGCACTCGTGTGACCCCCAGGGCCCGAAATGGGGGGTAAATCGAATATTCGCTCGCGCTGGCTTTGTTCTTCAACCCGAAGTTCGCGCAACCACGGCCGCTCGCATGCATTTGAATTCGCGCGGCCGTGGCGGCATAAAGCAGAAATTGTTGTCTCGGGCAGCGGGCGCGGCGCGGGCCTTTGATACCCGATTTCCGAGGCGTGCACGAGCCGCGGCGAGATAAACTGGAGTTAAGCGATGCGCGCAACATCTGGAGATAATTACAAACTCGTATGTTATGCGTTATTCCTGCCGGCTGCCCTCGGCCCCGCAGAAGTGTGCAGCGCCGACCGCGGAACCCAGCGCCGCGCGCCAATTTGTTGTTTACGATGCGCTGGCATTTTATTTACGATTGACGCAACCGCATCATATTCGCCCACCCCGATACAAATCAATTTGTTGCATACGGACTTACTTTCGACATTGCGATTGACCAAACGCAACGAGGTGTCCCGGCTCAGGTGTGATGCGCCGGACACCGTCACGCCTCTTTGACTCGTACGGCAGGGGGTCGCGAGTTCTATCCGCACCGGAGGGTCCAGCCTCCGGTGTCCGGAGGCAGCGTGCGAATCAATCATCCGAAGCCGCACAAAAGCCGACGATCCGACGAAAACTCCGCGTTTGGCGTGATTTATGAATTCGATTCAAAATCCTGACCCAGTTTCGTCGCGGGCCGATCCAACGCATTAATCCCATTCATTTCGAGCGTCTTTTCGCGGCGCGTTATCGTTATCGCCGCCCAACGGCTGCGTTTATCAAAATGTAGTAAAATGTCATCACGCGCTGCAGCGGCACTTACTCAATGCGTTCATTGTTTTGGCTCGATTAGAAATGTTTCTTTCAACCCAGAAGCCGGGTCTCCGAAAGTTTAGAGGTTTAGACAAACCTAAAGCTAAACGTAAACGACTCGCAATTATGGGTATCGCAATAAAAAATATACAATAAAACGAAGTCATCAGTGCTGTTATTAACTTCGCCAGCGCGCTATCGGAAGTGCAAAATAACGATGCATAAGCGGTGCTCGATCGATACCCAATAAAACAATAAAATTTATTTAAATTGGCGAAGGAGGCAGGGCGCAGTCGCTACCAGATGTGCACGCTCATGGAAGCGAAAAGGAAAATTGGTCATCGTAAAAGCGACGCGGGGTCCGGCCCGATGGTGTAAAACGGAAAAGGTCGTAATGCACCGCAAATAGTCACTCCAGCGAATGCGATGCGATAAAATGTTCCGAAAACTTTTCCAACTCCCTGAACACAAACAACTTCTTGTAAACCTGTAAACGTTTTATATATTGAAATATAAAATGTCAATTGCACCTCTACCTCTATCCTCTACCTCTCCATTCCCGATATGAAAGATGTAATGTAGGTAAAATGCTTTTACAGTATCTGCATTCGAATCATATCGTCGTCCATCAGTCCCCTTCTGATTAGGTTGGGTTTGGTCGGGTTCGCAAAGCCTCAGGGGCCTCTGGGGCCTCAGGGCTCAGGGGTCGCGAGTTCAATCCACTTAGGTCGCAAACGTTTTTACTTTTTACTCTATAGCTTATATTAGAGCCGATTTACACGGTCTTTACTCGACCTATTTCTCGATCATCTAAGTTATCTAAGTGCAGATGAAGAAATCTTCTTGTTCGCTTAGAGCTGTTTTGGAACGGTCCAGTCCCTGGACTCACCTCTCGATCAAACTCCAGGCAATCATGGCAACCAACAACAGTAGCCTTGCTAACGATTTTTGGCCAACATACATAGTTACCAAGAATTCGACCAATTTCTCGATCATCTTCATCTTCATCTGCTCTTAGAGCCGTATTATACGGTCCACTGGTCCAGTCCCGCGACACGCGACTAACCTCTCGATCAAACTCCGGGCAACAATGGCAACCAACAACTGTAGCCATGATAACGAGTGTTGGCCACTTCATCTTCATCTTCAACTGCTCTTAGAGCCGTTTTACACTGTCCAGTCTCTCGACCAACCTCTCGATCAAACTCCTGGGCCTCCATACATAGGTACCAAGCATTCGACCAATTTCTTGATCATCTTCATCTTCATTTGCTCTTAGGTCCAGTCCCTATACTAACCTCTCTATCAAAATCCTGGCAACTATGGCAACCAACAACTGCAACCAAGGTAACGATTATTGGCCAGTGGACCATACATAGACCCAAGAATTCGAAAAACTGGTCGAGAAACTAGACCGTATAAGACGGCTCTTATATTAGAACCGTTTTAAACGGTCTACTTTTTCGACCAAATTCTCGATCATCTTCTTTTTAACTGCTCCTAGATCGACCAACCTCTCGTTCAAACTCCTGGCAACCTTGCCAAGTAACAACTGTAGATCTGGTAACGATTGTTGGCCACCGTACGTAGACCAAGAATTCGATCGAGAAACTGGTCGAGAAACTAGACCGTGTAAAACGACTCTTACTAACTAACTTTTAAGATTAAATACATTGTTATATTTTGTAGTTTGGCTCTAAAGGGGACGCCTGACACCAAACCTCTTTAGCTCAGTGGAAGAGCCCAGGGTCTCCTAAGCCAGAACCGACGGCTGAGGGATCGTGAGTTCAAACCTTCAACCCTCACAGGAGACATAAGCTTTTTGTCCCTCGTCTGGATCGGGGAGCTCTCTAGCTCGCTACATTTTCCTTGATGTTAAAAGTAGAGTGTCCCGAGTAAAAACACGAAGCACGATGGACGATGTCCATTAGCAAAATGGAAAATTTCTGCAGACAGCAGGTGTCGCACTCTGGGTTGCGGTCGTGGGGCTTCTTGGTGGAGCGCACCAAGTCGCCGAAGACTCCCGAGTTCAACTGCGCGAAGAGCTCTCTCGCGAGATCCGCGATAGACGTCGCCGGTTCTGGTACGCTGCGCGCTGCGCCTCGTTGGGGGACGACCGCGGCGGGCCGCACTCCGCACTCTTGCGCCCGGTCTCGGTGCGTGCGTGTCGTGTAGCCGTCGCAGCCCGTTCGCCGCCAGCTCGAAGCAGGCAGCCGCAGCCGAGCCGGCCACTGCGAAAACAACGCGCGCCGCGACAGCACGTCAAAACACCGCCGACCGCCGATTGGCACGCCAGGCCACGCGCGCAACTTGCGTCCCTTCGAAAACTTCGACCACCCCCCTCCCTCCCCACCCCCCCCCCCACCGCCCTACCCAAATCTTCCTCGCAGCCCCGCAATTTTTAAATACTCTGGAGCCCAGCGCGTGCTAGGCACTTGAATCTATGTGAGAGCACCGAGCACAAGTTTCCAATTCGTCACCCAGCGACGAATTGTTTGAAACTTTCATTGATTTTTTTCTCCCTCCCGTGCGTGGAAAGACGATTGCGTGCGGATCGCATGGACAAACGCGAGTCGCGACGTAAACTGATAAAAAAGTTTGTGTTTGATAAGTCTCTTCGTCGTGCGCCGCACAACAAACAAATCGAAAGTAACGAATCGCACATTTCTAGTGCGGACGAAGTTAATAACTGAAGTTTAGCCAAAGTGTGAACAACTCATCCCAGCAATTCAACCAACGAAGAGTAATAATAATTGAGTGCATCTCTTTACCACTACTAGCGTGCGGATATAACACCGGTTTGCGCCGGAAACATATTATGATCGTAAGTACTGCATTTGCGTTATTTATTGTAATCCACAACATTTCCTATTTTCACCAGTGTGAATGCGTGAAACAAAAGTGATCGTGACGTTTATCAGCTTGTTTTTACAATCGTCGATCATTATGATCACATTGCGTAATTATTACTATACTTTTCGTGTATGTATTGCCGCACTGGCCACAAAATCGGGAACTAATTATTGTCGAAAAAGAAACAAGGCAAAACATGAAAATTGCACTCCTCCGTCCGAGGACCGATGACAAATTAGCGCGTAATTTGATTTGATAATTTGTTACATATTGCAATTATTTGCCATGATGGTTCCGCACCGGACTAGATTCCACCACAATTCGAATAAAGCAAGCTGACATTCACACGCACAAAAAGTGCTGAATTATGTCGTGTCATGGGATTAAGGTGTCTTCTCCGCGTGACACAAATGCACCATGCACGAAGTGGTTTTTATCGCCAAAATTAATGCCGGGACTCTTGCTGCGGCGATCAAAACTTCGAAACAGTATCTGCTGAGAAAGCAAGCACACGAGACAAGAGCACAAATTGGACAATTTGTTGACGACATACATTATGGGATTGTCAATATTTATAGTAGCGCGGCGGAGGGAATGCACATTGGAAGTTGGCGCATTGACAATTTCTAAACGCCCGGTCTCATTCATCGCGAAGCGCGCGCGAATGAAAAGTGCGACATGAGCGAGCGGATTGCGCGACGAGGAAAATTCGGGCGGCGCGGCGGGCCCGTTTTTTTGTGCCTGGCATGTTGGCAAATAGAAAGCGCCTTTTTGCATTCGGCCATTCGTCGCAATTGCAAAATTGGCGACAAACATTTTCGTGCGCGCCGCGATGATTTACATAGCGGCGAGCGGCTGGATGTTGCAAGCTGAACGAACGCTTGAGGAACACTTGGCCGCGGATCGCAGATGCAATTGATACGATATTTAAATAGGAATATGTTACATTACGTATGTCATAATGCGGGCCATTGTATTCACGTGTTTGTCGAACTAATGGCTACGCCAGCGAATGTGACAATCGATAATTGGTACTACATGGTACACATAATACAATTTCAGTTTTTGGAATGCAGATGCAATATGCATTTGGGTTTTAGGGGTAAGTTATAACTCGCAAAAAAATACGTTCTCTCAAAGTGTGCTGTGCAAACAAAATTGGCGTTGCGTTGCGTTGAGCGTTGTGCCGCGTTACGTCGAACTATAACTTGTCCTTTAGGCCGCCTGGGCCAGGAAAAGCGAGAATCATAAAAATGTCACAATAAATCATTTTAAAATAATAGATTTTTAGGCTGATAATAGTGCAAGTCGTGTGCCGTGCACATCTGCACATCTTTTGAAACATTGCTTCGATAATCCTCTCTGGGGAGACAAAAAACTATACAAATTAGAAAAACTTCACAATTCAGACGTGATCCAACTGTTGCTGGATATAGTCGACACTATTGTGACATTTTTATGATTCTTGCGTTTCCTGGTACGGTCTCGCTTACACTTATAGCTGTAGCTACAAAACAGTGGTGTTTTGAAGTAATTAAATCGTGGATATTTTCCTAACGCGCGCGTTTTTTTCAAGAGGCTTTGTAGATTCGGATAGCTGAGAAGATGCTGTTTAGGATGCACCTCGTTACAGCCCTCAGAGGGTCAGAGGCTCAGATCCAAGTAACTAACTCACAAATGTGTTCCTCAGTTACTCGTTCGGTTTGTTGTTGACCACGGCTAGTATCAATTATCTTCCACCGTAAGCACAGCAAACGTCATGCGCATGGTGTGCTAATAGGATTAGCTTCCCTTTTCCCTCGCTCTACAATTAAAGAGCACCCCCTCTGAACATGAGCGCGGCCAGCATGCCCAGCAAGCCCAGCAATCAACCTGCGAATTCCGTTTCTTTCGGTGGGGCCGTGCGGAGCGGGTGGATGCGCATTTCAGTCATGCCCCAGCGGGTTATTTAAACATTTCATCAATGGGTGTGCTCGCCGCCGAGGCCAGGGCGAATGCGCGCGGCACGGCGCAACACAGCACTGACGAACTGGGCTGTTTGTAAACGTCGAGGGCTTCGAGTATTGATTCCGGCGAGCTGGAGAAACACACACGCCGAACGAAGCTCTTGCACACCTTGTCGACCGCAACGAAAACAGCGCCTGCATACAAACATGAAGCATGCACAGTCGAAAATGTAGCGCCCTGGGGGCCTCGGGCCTCGAATGGCTGGCGAAACAATAAAAGATCCCCCGAAGGCTTTAAGACCTCCATGAGGCATCACTAACTTTTCAGGCTAGCCGCTACCATGTAAGTAATGTAAGTACGGCACCCTAAGTCGCATTACCTTCCCCTTTTCCCTTCCACTCACCATCATTGAAAAAATCCAATTCCAAGTCCAATATGTTCCTTATGTTCCTGCATAAAACCTGCTTCGTTGAGCGCTGACATTTGTGGTGATCACACATTGGCACTGAAACAAATAAAATTAATTACTTACACATACGATACACGAATGCAAAGCTGCACATTAAAACAGTGTAGGTACAGGCAGTGATTTCCCATGGAAACTGCGTTATACGATAGAAAAGAAAGTTTCTTACACAACGCACACATCGTTTTCCGTATTCTGACTTTGCTTGCAAAACCAGCTTGTAAAATATTTTTTTTTAAGTCTATTTAAATATATAGCTAATAGCTTAGGAAGATGCGCATCTCGGCAAAAAATCTCAAGCACCTTGTAGTATAAAAACCAGGTACAATAATTACTAATCGCTAATAATACCCAGCACGGCGCAGCGTTGGCGCTATTATCAGGTAGCATTTGAATTTACGACAATAACATTGAAATAAAAAAAACAATGTCAAAAAGCAATGACTTCACCGCAGCCATGGATAAAAAGCGTCTGATTGAAAAGTAATCGTGCGCATATTATCGTGGCTTTATTATTCACGAAGTCAGTCAGGGAGTCAGGAGTTAATAAGCATATGAATGTTATCAAACACCGTACGCGATTAATTACTAGAACGTGTCCGGGATTGGCCGTGGCGCCGAAGCAATCGGCAATGACCAGCGTCGGTTGTTTTCGGGTGTTTAGCTTGGTTCTATGATAACTTCATGCAGCAGAAGTGCAGCAGGTCAGCAGGTGCGATGTGCGACGTGAATCATCCGCATCAGGTGTGAGTGTGAGGCATATCGATACGAGTATCACCATCGCCGAAAAAGTGGCAGTTGTGAAAATGTGGCCGTGGGGAATCCGGCGGTCTTCCATTCAAAATCTTTACCGCGACGCCCTGCTGGTCAGCAGCGCAGTGCAGTGTGGCAGTTTGTGTTGGTGTGCAGTGTGCGCCGGCTGCAGTAATGAAAAAAGATCAATGCACTCGGAAAGTAATTATCCAATCGATACGCAAGTGAATACCATCACGAGCTGGCGAGTCGCGTTGTGGCGAGCTACTGATAGCAACGGACCGACCCATCTCCGCGAGCACACAGCGGGTTGTAAACTTGTAAACAAAAGTAAGGAATAAAAAGTTATCGCCAGTGTGCCAGTGCAACCTTCATTGGAATGTTGTGCGCGGTGTTTTAACAACAAATCGTGTAATTGCCATTTGGATCGGTTGGCACACGCATGTTGTAAGCGTAAATGTTGGCTATTGCTAATTGAGGGATGTGTGAGTACGATGCGTATTGTTTGCATAGCGTTACACATTGATTAGGCCGGGTGAGCAATGCGCGAACGTGACATTCAAATGAAAAGCGCGCGCGGAACTCGCGCTTAATTGCATAAGAATATAAGCATTAAATGTTTAAAATGAAGCGCCGCACTTTCGGATGATAATATTATAGTAAGCGTGACATGGTGTGCCAACTGAGAGGCGAGTGGCAGCTTTCGCAATGATTAGTTGCATAGTCACATGGAATTGACACGTTCAGCTTCCAACTTCCAGCGACCGACGGAAACCTGTTGAACTTTCCGCGCTCGTTGAGCTTTATTTTCATTTCAACGGCGTAACGCCGCGATTCGATCTTCAATAAATGCCTGGCCAGTGTTCGCGGTGATTGATTGGCTGATGGCGATCGCGCACGAATTGCGAAAATTAATGAGATCGACCGCGCGCGCTAAATTTGCAACAAACAAGTTGTAAATTTGATGCTTTGGCACATAATAAAACAAATACATAACAAGATGTTTAGGAAGGCTTTTAAAGTCAAGTCTGTCAGAATGTATTTATCGCACGTGCCTGAAGCTGTTAATTATTTTTCTAACCTCGCTTTCTTTACATTTTCCATAATTCAGCGCCAAAAAAAAGTTACAAATGTTCAAATGTGATAAGCTCATATGTACTGCGTCTTCATAAATGATTGATTACCACGTGACCAAATTATGAATACCCTCGCAATTTTTTTCGTTCTCAGGTTGGGGTCCCTGTGTATTTGGTTACTTCTTGGTAACTTTGTAAGGCGGGAAATTTAAAATATGTCAATATCCACTGACTCCCTTGCCAGGTACTTATCTAGGGAATTATTTTTAAATTATAGCCAACT
>JARJDQ010001893.1:0-10350 GCA_030264215.1 Geostiba sp. GC000077 | reverse complement strand
GTTTAGGGTTGGTTTAGGCCAGAGGTTTACGCTAGCTCGGGGTAGCTCGTCCGATTGAGGTTAGATTCTGTCATTCTTTAGTCCACGGCTGTCAGTGTACAGAACAATAACAGAATCATAGTTACAACCCGAGAGTTACGCTATTCGCAGTATAGTTTTTGATGTGGGTCCCTTATTCAAATAGGAATATGAATTTAAATAATAATACTTAATTTAGAAGTTAGAAGTTATCATTCAGTGAAACGTAGATAAACAAGTTGAAGAACTAAACTTATACAACTTACTGCATTATCTGGATGGAATATGTACGAAGCGGGCGAATTATCGATGATGATGATCTGCTGCAACTCTCTGCCAAGCTTATTAAGATCCTTGACATAATTGCCCCTATGGAAGACACAGCTTTCGCGAAAGAGACGCGCGCGAAACACGTCCCATTTGTCTAGAAGATCGGCGACCGGATCGGCGTATTTAGGCAGTGAGGCAGTGAACAGCACACACTCGTAGAGCTCGCCCATGCGCTTCAGGAACTCGTCGACGTGCGGCCGCTTCAGCACGTACACCTGGTGCACCGTCCCATCGATTTCTACTGGCACTATGAAGTCAGCATTTTTAATTGGCTGAAATGAAACCACTAAAATTGTAGTAAATTGTGTTACAAAATCAAAGTGCACTGCTACCTTAAAGCTGCTGTGTACTAATGTTTCATCCAAGTCAATGACCATGCATTTCTTGTGCATATCTTTGTGTTTAACTGGTGGCAGTAGATATCTAGGTTGTTCGGTCTCGTACACCACCTCGCGGGAGCTGTATGGCTGTTGGTTTTGCGCCTTGCGCTTGTGACAGCCCAGGCAGCAGAGGAACGACTTGAAGAAGCTACTCTTCTTCTTCGGCGGCGGGTGTGTGTTGATCGCATCGTGGACCTCTGATATGTCATTTTCAGTCCTTGGAAGTGTACCTTAAATGAGAGCACAAGTTACAACAAACAAAAACAATCAATGCAAATGTGAAAGCCAGAATGTATTGTTGATTGTTGATGAAAAAGAGGTCATAAAGGTGTGGAATGCAGCGCATTTGCATACCAGCGACGACAAATGTTTAAAAGTTTAAAGTGTTTAAACTTTTAATCGCCAAAATGTTGCGCATCGCGCTAATAATCCAAGATTGTGTACTTGAATGAGCAAATCGCAAACAAATACGCTACATCTCGATTGTGACAATAATGAACAAAATCCAACGAGCAACGCCAAGGCTGCGAGAGCTCGCGCCTGGCGCCCAGGGTCGTCGCCAAGGTTAGTCCGTCCAGGGCAGCTATCAATTTCAGGCAATAGCTGGGATTTCCGCCCATCATACGATTGAAACAAATAAGAGTGCGTGCAAATGTCACATGCACACGCCTATCTTTCAGACGCGCTGCGCTTTGCTTTCATATTCATCAATAGCCCACGCGACGCTGGCCGTTCCTATGGTCATCAATAACAATCGCCCGACCAGCGCGATTGTTGAATGGCAATTGGGCGCAAAAGGCACTGCAGCCACAGGCCACACCATGACAACGGCGAGCCCTGCGATGAGCAGGCCCGCCGCCTGCCTCGCCGTGTGCGATTATTCGCTTTGCCGTCTGCAGGTCCCACAGACGTCGCGATCTGTCACTTTTTATTTACCTTTTTCGGGTGGATAACTATTCAAGTGCTCGTCGTCGCGTGACACTTGTGTTATAATGGACGTAGCGTCCATTTATTCATTTGTTTATGCGGGCGTTGTGATGCTAGTCCCCGTCGTTACACCAACTCACGATACCGTCGTCCGCGGACGCGCCAGCTTATTGCGTTATTTACGTTTTTTTTAAATCGCCTTCGCAAAATGGCAGATGCTCTTCATTTTTGTCGCCATATTAGATGTCGTTCCCACTCTCCAGTCTCCATTTCGACATTTCGAGCCGCACGAAGCGCGCACGCCTGTGAGCGACGATGCGAATGGCGGGAAATTCAAATTGCTCAACTGCAAACATCTATAAATCTAATAAAAACTAACAAACAAAACTAAAAATAACATTTTGCCCGAATGATAATAAATATAGTGTGGGGAATTTTCACTTTTTACATAACATCCTTTTGCGTGTTCAAAATAAATCACAACTAAATAATGTGCAAACACAACATTTACGCCGGATGTGATAGTTTTCCAATGATAAACAAAAACACACCCAACTAAAGCAAGATATCAATGATTTCAATCCACGCCAGACCGTGAATTCCTTATAAAATTTTATTATGTATTTAGCACGCGTTATTTAGTTAATATTTACATTGTGCGATAACAAAACCACAGCAATACATTGACACATTTCTTGTGATAATACAAATAATCAGACGTCGGTTGTAATGGCACGCTCCGTGCTTCGACGCTTTACGGGAGAACGTAGCGAAACCAGCGAACCTGCCATCGCAATTTTGGAATAATTGTTGTCAGTTTCATTTGTTTTGCAAATCATTAGTATTAAAATCAACATAAAACATATAATTCAACTGCCGTAAAATCACTTTAAAACTTACGAGTGGCTCTATCACAATATGACCATTTGTTTATACCTAATGCCCCGACCAATCGCCCTTTCCCGACATCATTTATTCTTGACGAGCATGTGGCGGCGCGTCACCCGTCCGCAAAACATGCCCATCGCAAACATCGTGCCAATCACCATCAGCGTCACGAAGAAGAAGTAGTGCTTCGCTGGCGAGTACGACACCTGATCGTACAACTGCTGTAATCCTTCCGGAGGTGCATACTGCAACAAAAGATAAATAAATTGATTTGAGTGTAACTTAACGAAACAACGCCGTCTGGTGTCATAAAATGGATTTTTAAGTGCAGTCTATCACAATCAACAAAGATATTTTAAAAAATAGCTCGCATTGGGGAAATATAAAGTAAAATACGGAAATAAATCGGAAAATTTTCAAATTTTATTTTAGTGCACATCCTTTGTGCTGAGGGGGTTGGGACGCGGTGCATCTTAAAAAGCGTCTTCTTGCTAAACAGAATCCGCTAAGAAACTTTAAAGTGGGGCACGCTTTCAGAACATATGAACTATTTTCCTTCAAAAACGTCAAAATATCTAAAGAATTCCCTCATGTTTCAAAATAGACTTTGAAACGCTTCGCGGGATTTAAGGGGGTTGGGGGTGGATGCATCTTAAAGAGCGTCTTCTTAGCTATCAGAGTCCGCCATAACCAAACAACGCCGTCTGGTGTCATAAAATGGAACTTCTGAAACGAGTCAAACATGGAGTTACGTGGGGACAACAGCAACAGCATAACTGTATTCTTGATGTATTCTCAACATCTGAGTGTGTGTGACTCGTATCGTTGCGATACACGGGCGCCCCTAAAGACAAGTTCAGGAAGCAAATAGCTTGCAAGATGGCGTCTGGAGGGCTAACAGCTATGAGATGATGAGATACAACACAACCGATAGAAAGTATCCGTGAATATCTATAAAAATGCACATTCAATTCTGCCAAAATGCATTTAGACGTTAATCACTAAAATAAGCTACTATTTACTAACCTGTGCAACATTTTTGTACATTTCAAATCTCTTCGACAACATACTCTTACATTCCGGCGTCAGCGACCTGGTATTATCTTCGAGAACTATTTTCAAGCAACGAATATCTAAAACAAAGCACCGCCATTTCGTTAAACACTAAAAGACATCGACCTAATAGATTGTGGATCTTACGTCTGCCATTGCCCTCCGGAATATCCTTGCAGTACTTGAGCAAATCCAATGCGCACGTCTCTTGCAGTGCCGGATCCACATTGATGTCAGCCTGACTCTCTTCGATCATGCTCACCACCTCGTTCCTACACGCCGGCGTCGGTATCTTCTTAAGTAGGAACGCATTCTTCAAGCACTCCTCTGCATCCAGGAATCCCCGCTCCAAATCATCCTTGCATATCGTATCTAGTTCGAGTCGACACACGGCGCGCAGTAATGGATTCAACTGCACATCCATCGCCTGATCTCTCAGAATCAGCGACATTTCCTTCTCGCAGCGATTGGAGAGTTGCGCGTGTTTGAACGCATTCTTCAAGCAATTGATCACCTCGCCGTTCAATTCCTTCTCGGGCTTCGCTTGCACGGCCACCTCAAAGCAGAACTTCTTAATGTCCATCTTGCAGTTCTCCTGTAGGAGCGGATTGAGCCGATAATCAGTGTTCTGCTCAATGATGCGATGACGGACGACCGTAAGGCACTTCTTGTTGAAGCCGATGTCGTCCTTGTGGCGTTTGAGGCACTCCAGCACATGCGCCCGCTCCACCTTCGGGCAGAACATTTGAATGGTGTCCTCGCACATGCTCTGCAGCGCATAGTCGACTGCATTGTCGCTGGTCTCCTGCTTCTTCACCTTGAACAGTTCCACCTGACACGTTTCGCTAAGGCGCTTCTCCGGCGTGGCCTGAAGGCACTCTAGGACTTGAGCGCCGCCCGCTTCCACATCCTTGCAGAACTTCCGGATGTCCTCCTGGCACGCGTGCTCCAGCTTCGGGTCAAAGTGAATATTCTCGCGCTGTTGGAAGAGCTGCGCCTTGAGCTGCTGACGGCACTCCTTTTGGATGTCGCTCTTCACGCCGGCGATGGTGTCGTTGGTGACCTTCTCGCTGAGGCACGCCACCACCTCGGCCTTCGTCTTCGCCGGCGCACAAAATCGCAGGGCGTACTTTTTGCACGCCGCTTTGAACTTGAATGAGAACTTGTAATTCTTCAGCGTGATCAGCTGAAAGTGCTCGATGGATATGCGACACTTGGGCGTCGCCTTCACCGTCGGATTGTTCTTATTCGAAATCAGGCACTCCATCACACTGCCCTGATCGTGCTTCTCATCCGGCGGGCATAAAGTGTGAATGATCTTCTTGCAATGCGACGAGACGTACGCGTTCAGCTCGATGTTTTGCGCCTCGCGCTCGGTGAACTCCTCGATCTGCATCTTGCACTTGTCCTCGAGCTTGTCGAGGTTGTTCTGCAGGCAGAGCATCTCCTCGCCCTTCTCGATCTTGTCGAAGCAGAGCAGGGCGAGATCGTTGATGCACGCATCCTCCACCTCCGGCATGAGGTCGACGCTCAGCGCACGCTGGCGCATCACGCGCTTGATCTGCTCGAAGCACTGCTCCTGAAGCTGCTGCTCCTTGTCGTTGTTGTACGCGTAGCGGTACAGGCAGGGCAGCACTTGCGGCCCACTCTCCGGATCGGCGAGTACCTTCTCGTCCCATGCGCCGCGCACATTGCAATACTTGGCCGCGTCGTCATGGCATGCGTGGTATAATTGCGGGTCCAGCTTGAAGTCGCGCGCAACGAAGTATTGAATCTGATAGAGGGCCTCCTCGCACTCCTCCGTCATGTGATCGGCGCCGATGTTGTCCAGCAGGCATGACAGCACGCGAGCGTTGCCGCCGTGGATGCCCTGGCAGCCGGCTTTCACCACCGGCTGGCACGCCTCTCGCAGCACCGGATCCACTCGCCAATCTTCACCCAGGTCGGTTTCTTTCACTAAATCCTCCAACTAAAAACAACAAATATGTGATGTAATAACTAGAACTAGAGTGTGGTTATGACTGTTAATGTGAACATAGTGTGAAGATTTTTACGGAATATCCTACCTACATTGTCCAAAAAAACATTGCCGTTAGTTACTATGTGACAAAAAAATTAAAGCGATCTTACGGAAATGACGTTTGTTATGACACGCGTATCGGAGGAACTACATAACTCCACGTTTAGTGATTCGAGAAAACGCTAGTTTTTAGACTGCTTTTCTACATACGGTAGAATTGACTAAAAATATAATTGTTTGTCAATTGCTTGATTAATTAGAAGGTGCATTTTCATGATTGCAATACTAATCTGTATTCTTTTTATATTTTACAAATTTCTAATTTCTTTGGTGCTGTGAGCTTCTTCCTGACTCAGTAACGCACCTCTAGTTACAATCAAAATGGATTTAATACAAACGTACAGATCATAATCAACCAATGGTACGGTTTTGTTTCCGTACATTTACACAAATTCGATTATTGATGTTGGTTTTTGAAATCCAAAGAAGTTCGCATTCCACAATGTCAAAAGCCCACACCAATTCCCAGATTATCTCTCCAGTCATTTCCTAAATTGGTTGCCAGCATGAAAATCCAATGTTAACTATTTTTCTTTTCATCTTCATCTGCATTTTCTACTGCTTCATCTTTTTTTCAACATTCATTTGTCATATATGCAAATGTGCTCGTATAGAATTAACGTTCATTGTATTTATTGGCAAAAAAATCGCCAATTAAATTATAATTTGGTGAATTCGATATAATACTGGTTTTAGTAGAATTATTAGCTTATACAAGGAACTTGGGAGTGAAATTTGAGGTTTCTGAGGTTATTCCTAAAAAATGGAGTTATGTAGTAAATTAAATGGCGTATACTTCAAAAACTAATAAGTATTTTGATGTCGAAGTTAAATCATGCGAAAAAAGGCTTCAGCCACTATCATTCCCCACTGATAACTAAATTTTTTATAATGGAGTTATGTAGATACTCCGAAACGCCATAGAAATGATATGCTGAATATTTCATCTTCATCTTTTTTTGGTTTCCTGAGTGCCAAAGTGTCAGTGAGCGACAGGTGATAGTTGACAGTGACAATGACAGCGACAGGGACACTTCACTGTTATTGCTATAACCCAAATATATTATACTCCAATATGGAATTATCCCATGAGCTCGCATGAGTGAGGTTGAGTTGCGTTGAAAGAAATGGAAGGTCTGGTGTGGCTGTTAGTGCGCAGACGCGCAGCAAGGTTTTTGCTATGAATAACAAAAAGAATTGCCTACAATTGCACTAAAGACAAGCGATAGATAGATGTTGGCACATGGTTTCTAGATCATTGCTCCATATAGGAGTTAAAGATATTTGCTTTAACCCTTTAACTATGTTCACATTAACTTACGGCTGCATCAAAAATACAACCAACCCGGATTTCTTAGAGCCGATTGACATGGTCTAGTTTTTGACCAATTTCGCGATCAAATTCTGGTAAAGATTGTTGGTTACAAGGTTACCATACTTACTAAGAAATTGAACGAGAAATTGGTCGACATACTAGACCGTGTCAACAACCGGCTCTTATCCAGTAAATACGTACCGCGCGCTGACATTGAAAATTAATCCGTTTCTTGCTATTCTTCATTCTAGCATGATCCATCAAGCAATGTATAGTCCTGCCACCAGCTTCCAACTCCATACAATAGGTTTGAATCTCCTTGGAGCATTTGTCGACGATTTCGGGCGATAAACGATAGTCCTCCATCAGAATCCGCCGCTGATCCGACATTTCCGCCACGCAGCTCGCCTCCAAGCGCGTGCCGTTCTTCATCACGCTCTCCAAACACAGCAGAACCTGCGCCATCCGAATCGATTTGTCATCCGACGTTTGCTTGCGGCAATGCGATTTCTTAATATCATCCCTGCACGCCTTCATCAAACCCTTGTTAATTCGGTAATCTTGTGCGATAAGCTTCTGCCGCTTCAGCAACTGCTGTTGACATTGCACAGAGAGTGAGTCAAATCTATGCTGAATCAAGCAGCTATATACTCTGCCACTGCCTGGCGCAAACTGTCTGCAATACCGCATCTGATCCTCAGCACAAGCCAAATACAACTGCCTATCTAATTTTATGCTATCAGACTGGATCTCAGTCAACTTGAAGATCTCCTTCCTGCACTCATCATTCACCTCATCATAATGATTCTGCAGGCAGGATATTGTTACCGCCTGCGTCAAGCCATCATGATCCAATCGGCCGCATTTCAGCTTGTCAATGTCGGCATTGCAATGATTCACAAATTGCGCAATCCATCTGTAGTCATAGAATGCAACATTCTCAATGCGCAGCACATAGTTGAGACAGTCTGCATTGTCAATCTGCTCCTTATTGTTTACAATGCACTTCAAGAATAAGCCAGTTGTTTGTGCTGCTTTACAGTTGAGTTTATCCAAGTTGGGTCGACAGACAGGCATCAACATGTCCAGAATATTCTCATCTTTCAGGAGATTACTCATATGAGTCCAAATCACATGTTGGCAATCATCATTCAGTCGGCCGAGCAGTTTTGGATCCAGTGATTGCAAACACTCAATAATGAGCACATCATCTGTCTGGTCACTCAGGTTGGTGCACATGTTCCGGATTTCGGCGCATTGCGGCTCCTGAACGATGCCCCTTCTTTGGGATTGCTCGGCATATTGTTGCGCGAGGGCAAAGTATAAATTGCTGCTTAGAATACTACTTAATACTAGCAGGTATTGTAGTGGCTTCATGCTTATCTCAGTTGTTTCCAAACGGCACTCCTACTAAACCCGCACGACCGGCAAGATGGTTTAACAACAGTACGCGATCTCCATTTACCTCCACCACGAACTAATTTGAACAGAATTCGTACGTGATACGTAGTAATGCCTCTGCACTAATGCGTTTGACGGTGTGTGGTTTCCGTAAAGTTTCAGATAAAGTAACACGTAATTCGAATTTTTATCTGCAGTTTATTACATTATCGCTTTACTTTTCCAACAACACAAAAGCTAATCTTGTACCTTGTATATGTAAAATGTGTCAGGTTATGATTATGAGCAAAATATGAGCAGAGGTGGAAATGGAAGGTAGGAGGTTGAAGTTGAAGTTGGAACGCGGCCTTTGATTACCCGAAGGCTAAAGCACCATACACACGGTCACATATAGTCGTTCGATTTTTCAGTAATAAGATTCTGGTCTGAAACGATTTAGTTGCATACACACGATCAGAGTCAGCATGAAGGCTATGAAGAGTGAAGGGCAGTCAATCATTCCCCTAATGCTATCCAATTGACTATTTGACTATATTCCTAAACAGCACCTCATAACATAACCTAAACAGATTATGTTACATAAAATGGTTTATTGCTGACTGCAACGTAATTAAAACCTGTTAGCTCTTAGTTGGCTCGCGTTTTGTAGACGGAAAATGGTAAATGTTTTTGCATTCCACCTTCTCGCAATATTTCATTTTCAGCCCAAAAATTAGGGCAGAAAAGCATGTTTCGGAGGCATGCGAGCAAAAAATATCATATAATGTATTATCCCTGTCAGTATATGCGATTTAGTATAAACGTTAGATTTAAAATGACGTCAGAATTCTGAAAACACTTCAATTGATTATACATTCGGAAAAAATATCATCAAAACCAGAGTTCAAAACGAGCTCCAGTGTTTGTCACGTCGATATGGTAAATTGCTATGGTATAATAATGGCATCCACTATCCAGTAACTTTATACCAGAATACAGATCAGTGAGTACACCCTAGTTTTTGAGATTGAAATAGAGACGCCCTGTATATATCTATATCAAATTCCAAATTCTATTTCTCTCCAACTGGAATTAGGAATACAAATATACATACAAAATGGCATTAAAAGGTGTGAAAGTTTTGGAATTTGCTGGGTTGGCACCAGTTCCATTTTGTGGAATGATTCTTGCTGACTTTGGAGCATCAATCATAAGAATTGATAGGGTATGTAGGAAAACAAAACAATGTAGACAAAAGCATTTTGATATTTTCACTTTACCACCACTAACACTAACTACATCTTAGTTGAAACCTTTTGATATGGAAATACTTGGCAATGGCAAGAAGTCAATTGCATTAGACTTAAAGAAGCCTGCAGCATTGAAAGTGATAAAAGCTCTCTCAAAGCAATCAGATGTTCTCATTGATCCATTCAGACCTGGAGTTCTCGAGAAGCTAGGCTTGGGCCCAGAAGTTCTCTGCAAAGACAACCCCCAGCTAATTTACTCCAGACTGACTGGTTATGGTCAGCATGGACACTTTGCCAAAAGAGCTGGTCATGATATAAACTATGCTGCAATGAGTGGCTTTCTATCAACACTTGGTAGAAAAGGTGATAAACCACTCTTCCCAATTAATTATGCAGCAGATTTTGCTGGTGGAGGACTGGTCTGTGCATTTGGTATAGTGATGGCTCTCTTTGAGAGATCCACAAGTGGTTTGGGGCAAGTGATTGATAGCAACATGACTGAGGGAACAGCCTATGTGTCTAGCTGGTTGGCCAGAGCCCAGAACACAATGTTATTTTCTAATGAGAGAGGTGAAAACTTGTTAGACACAGGTTCTCACTTCTATGAAGTGTATGAGACCAAAGATGGTCAGTATATGGCAGTAGGTGCCATTGAACCACAGTTTTATCAGGAGTTGTTGGATGGGTTAGGCTTGAGTTTAGATGATGCACCTTATTTGGACTTTGAAG
>JARJDQ010001871.1:0-17815 GCA_030264215.1 Geostiba sp. GC000077 | reverse complement strand
GCTGTAGTTTTCGGGTGGCTTGCAGGCGGAATTCAATTTGCATAGTGTTAACCCAATTGTGCCAATCGCTGGCGCTGTCGCACTGGGAAGACATTAGCTTGTAATCGAATAACGGCTTTGCCAGTCTAATTTCGGCCAGTGTGTATCACATGCATGCAAGCTTCAAGACTCATCACAATGCATTGCGGATGCTGGATGCATACGACTTGACAATGCGTGGACAAAACAGCTATAAGCTGTGACCTCTACAAGGACGAAGGAAAAAGAAAAATTGATAAAGCATACGTTGACGCAACGTATTTTCTCATTTTTGCAGCTTATGCTAGCAGAGTAGTTTATTTTCGATGTTACTTTTAGTTTTATTTCTATTTGCTTTCGTTCGTGCTTTTGGGTCTTTTCTGGCATTTTTCGTCGTTGAAAGTCTTTGCTTTGTGCGCCGCGTATAACTTAAGATTAAGCTTGTCGCCGGAAGCGACGCAAAAGCTCGGCGAGCAGACGAGCAGAGTAAACGTCGACGGCGACGTTCTCCCGAAGAACTGAAAGACTAAAGCCTTTAGGGGCGAAGAAAAGTGTTTACGCATGTTCATTGAGGGGGCACAAAAGGGCCCCGACGAACGATGTGTTTATTTAGTTTTACGCCAACGCAGCGCCAAGAGTACAAGCTGCCGCGGCGAAAAACAAAGAGGCGAAAGTAAAACATCACATCGCAGAGAAAATGTGATGTTACCGAAATCGAGCGAGGAAATAAAATGCGCCTCGGTCGAGGCAGGAAGCTGAAATGTTATTGATAACGCAATTTCCACACGCAGTGTTTTCTTGGATCGCCTTGAAAAGAAATATGTACAATAAGTTACAGTAAGTAAAGTTAAGTTACAATAAGAGAAATAGGTGGAACTATCAAATGGAGAAACACATTCGTCTCCCGGCGCCTTCACATTTTCACTTTACAGATGTGTTTTTGGTGATACATTTGTTGATTACGTACTGAATTTGTTAACATTTTAAACATGCAATAGCATCGTTGGAAAGGGCTTGAAATTTGCCAACTTACCAAGATGAAAATTCTATTTCACAATTATGTAAGTTAGTGCTCATTCAAAATTGCCAATTATTTTTTAAAATACCTTTTTTCCTTGCCAATGAGCTGTTTGTCTTTGATTGTTGTTGCATCTTACATGCATCGTAAAGTATATCAAATTAAAGGAAATTTCACGCTCTATCCAATGATGCTAATGTTATAATTGTGGTTGTTCTCATTTTTGAGTTATTTCCCGTTTAGTACCTAACAGAAACGATATCTTGAAATGTAAGGTCAAACAAAATCTAAAGTCATGTTTGTGGAGGCGCCGGTATTAGACCGAGAGTTTATCTAGTTGACAAACCGTGCTAGATGAAACGTATAGGTACTTTGCATGCTTAGATTTTTCTTGAATTTTGCAATGTCAAAAATATATCAACGAACTAAAAAATTGCTTGTCTGTACTACAAAGCGAGCTCTCAACACTTGCTTATACTATAAATTGTAATTTGTAATGTAAACGTGCACAACATTTCAAACATTCTGTTGAGGTTCCCAAGTGAGTAATTAAGCTTAATCATGCGAAAGTATCGATTACTATAAAACCAAGATTTAATGGACTTTGTTGGGACTAAAATCGGACGAAATGTTTATTATCATTAAGCGCGTTTAATAACAATAAAATTAAGTACATAATAAACGCGGTTTATATCGTGATACGGCGCCATCCATTCTTTAATCATCGCGTCGGTTGTTTTTTATTTACTAAAAACTGCCTTGGTTTTATCCCTTTGGGAGTTTGTGAGTTGGGAGTAAAAATTCAACTTTTGATATTACAGAATATATTAAAAGATTGTGATTGTGATTCTAAAAAAAAAATGAATGATAATGCAAAAACCTCGGAAAAACACATGTCTAAAAAGTGACAAGATAAAGTCTTCGTGTTTTTTTCGTTACTTCCCTCCTCGTTCGCAGCATTTCATTTCGTTTGTGAATGCGTAATTCATCCCGAAAGTTACGGAATAATGAGAATGAAAAAAGCACAGAGGCGACCGTTGCAAATGTGCAAAAACGCGCAGCGGGAAAAATGAAGAAAAACGAAGTAATTTAATTAAATTGCATGCTGCGCAAAAACCAACTCGCAATACACAACACACAAGTAAATAAGCGATGGAAAACAACATTGAATCGAAAACCCAAGCGAGCATAACGAGTGACAAAAGAAAAAAAAACATGCGGCAAGAAAATTAATTAAGCGTAGAACGGTAAAATGCAAAGCCCACAACTTTGCAGACGTACGAGATATCATGTTTAAATCATTATTTGCTTCGTGAGTTTTGTCTCGCTGCTACCCTTGATAATTGTATCAATTTTCCAGCATAACTGAGTGTTTCTTTAGGTTTGCGCCGCGTGTCAAAATTAACATGGCAAATTGGTCTGTGTCGAAACTTTCCACTGCAACATTTTGCATGCATCGAGGTAATAATACGCTGTAAGATACGAAAATACGAAAATAGATTAACTAAACGCCGGCTGTGTTGGTTTTACACCGCGCCGCCTTGAAACAATAGCAAAGCGTTATTTAGTTAAAGTGCATAAATCAACGTCAGCCGCACGTAACCCGCCAGTGCGAAATTACTATAATTTGTTATAACTTCCAAATATATAGGTACGCCATGGAAGTTTTACTTAAGGCTGTAAATTAAGTCGGCAATCACTGGGGGCGAAAGCAGCAGCAGCGAAACCTTCGCAATTTGCAAAAGGAGCGCACAAAAAGGACGAGCAACGGCGAGACAAAAGAAGAAGTGTTGCGAAAATAAACAAAGGCAATAAAGCCGAGGACATCTGATACAACAGTGGGTAGAGAAGCATCTCGTTGGGGTTCTTTCCACTGCTGCGCAAACGCGCGAACATTACCGCCCGTTACCAGCCATAATGTTCGGGAAGTTCATGGGACCCAAGGCACGGCGATGATAAAGCTCGATGATAAAGCACCCCGGCAGCGGCACTGGAAATGGCAGCGCTATGGGCGTCACCCGGCAATAAATAGGACGGCGGCGGCGATCCGAAGGAGCAAATGTTTAATTATCCTTCCGGTGTTTTCGCGCTGCGCACCTGCGGCAGCATCGGACGCGCCTGCAGCGTGCACCAAATAATCGATAAATTACATTATTATCTCATTACCAGCGCAACGCTTGACTATGTGCCTTTTAACTGGCCGGCGCGCGCACATAGTTCATAACCTTGCCCCTTTTGTCATAATTACCGTCATTGTTTTCCCCCGACGGCGGCGGCTTTCGACTAGGAGTTATTAATCTAATAAGACATCAGACGCATTCACCAGTAACCTAACTTTAATCCTTATTAATATTTCACTTTAGGTCAGAGTTCATTGTTCCTCTATAGCCCCCTCTATTGCCTTCATCCCTCTATTTGATGATGTTGTTTTGATTAAAGTCATTGATGTCATAAAATCAATATAATGGAAACATTGAAAACAAATGTTATTCGCATGTGAATGTGATTTCATTTCGGCTTTATGCTTCAGATTTCTGCGCTGAGCTTTAAATAAATCCGACGCACGCGAAATGCACATGTGTTTTTTGGAGCGAAAATTCGAGGCAATAAATCACGCGTGTTTGCTCTACGCGCGAGCATATTACCCCCGATGTGTACAACTTTCTTCGCTGCGAAAATAATATTTCACGATCCGCTGATCAATATGGTTCGCATTATGCGTGTTTTCCTCCACGCTATTCCGGAGCAAAACGCAAATGCAAATCAATGTGACGGGGAAAAGAGAATGCGAAGCAAAGAAATGAAAATGTACGATGGAAATGTAGAAAACATCCCCGCAGGTCAGCGTCAGCCCACATCGCATTTCTCTCGCAGTGGTCGTAAAAAAAAACTCGAACAAGTACTTGGGACAAGTATTTCTTCACATTCCCTTGGACGGCTTCAATTTAAATTTACTATGAGTGCGTTTATAGAGTTGAAATATGCGGAACATCCAGTAATAAAAATGGGTGGAATATTCTCGCATTCAGGTGAGGTATAAAAACAACAAAACACGGTAGTTTTTAACCCTCATATTTTTGTTTGTTTTAGTTCCGTTTTGCCGGTATTTTTCGGGCATTTTTACCGATTATCAAGGGTAATCAACCATCGCAAAAATATACATTTTATAGGTTTCAAAATTTAGATACATTTTAAAATTTGATATTTATCTAACGAGAAAATACGGCAAAAACTGAAGTGATATGTTTGAAAAAGAGGACATATGACGTGAGTAAGGGCCAGTTCTGTCACTTTATTTTATGTCCTACAGAAGACCTTTCTCGTTGTCAGGATCTTCTAGTGAAAGTCCAATTTACCCGCTAGGGACGATAATATAATGTAATTTGTAAAAATTTGTAAAAATTTTGATTTTCTTTAAACGACTTCTGAGGATTAATTGTAAACTATCTCAAATAGTAAATAATAAATAGTATTGATAGTAATTTTGACATACTAAAAGTCTATAAACATCTGAGCATGCAAAATGCATTTTTTTTTCTTGCACATAGTTTCAAATTCGGCTACCGCCGCGGCGCCTCCACCAACATTTTCAAATTACGGACGTATTTTTGGTGATACATTTGTTGATTACGTAATGAATTTGTTAACATTTTGTACATACAATAGCATCGCTGGAAAGCGAATTAAATTTACCCAGTTACTACGATGAAAATTTATTTCACAATTATGTAAGTTTATGTATTGCTCATTGAATATGCCAATTATGATCAAAAATATGTTTCTCTCTTGCCAATGAGCGGTATGTATTTCATTGTTGTTTCAACTTACATGCAAGGTGAAACATATCAAATTAAAGAAAATTTCACGCTGTTCCGAATGATGCTAATTTTATAATTTTGAATGTTTTAATTTTTGAGTAATTGGGCGTATAGTAAAACAAATCACGTTGTAGATAATAAAACATAAAAGAACCGATATCTTAAAAACTAAGGTCAAACGGCCCAAAGTTGTCGAATATTTTAGACTCAAATCTAGAATAATCTTCTTCCTAGTGTGCAGCCTTAAATATACAACCTCGTAAAGAAAAGGCAACGTAGGTTTTCTTTGTATGTTTGTATCTTGTTTGTCTACCTCGGCAAATCCTCAGTTTTATTCCGATATGAATTAAATTTGGTTCAATGATTGAAAATAGTTAAGAAAAAAATATTGGTTATGTCTCGATTTGATACTCTGCTCCTTGGACAATTCGTGTTTGTGGAGGCGCCGGGAGTATAGTGAGTTTATCTATTTTACAATCCGTGCTAGTTAAAACGCACTTTGTATGCTTAGATTTTTCTAGACTTAATATGACATAAAGCTACAATTAACAAATTTTGAAATTCAATTCGCATCTTTGTGGGAATTAGTTCCGTCAAACACCTATTTTTTGTTTATATTTTAAAATTTGATGGAAATGTGTTATACATATTAAAGCATTTAAAACAACAGCAATTTTAATTGGGAATTTGGAATGTTTTTTAATGACTTGTTATGTGTAGGATCACAAAGACATTCAGTTTTCAGAATTTGCAAATAAAGGAAAAAGAGTGACCTTTAAATTGTCCGATATTATACATTTTGTGAAGTATACTTTTGATATTTTCAAAATGCCAAGAGTTTAAAAATCGTGTGGAGGTATTTTATGTAAATATGAAGTAAAAACGAAACTCAAGCAAGTTTTAGACATTTGTAGAAAAGAGGTCTCTTAAAAGGTGATTTAGAGCTGTTTCTGTCACTTTAAAAGGTCATTTTATTCTGCCTTCTACAGACGACCTTTCTGGCTTTCAGAATGTGCGAGGTTAGGTAAAAGTGACCCTTCCGGTCCGATAATATGACGAAATTTGCTACAGAAAATATGAAAACTAAATAAATGTAAAAATGGACTTCAGGTCCTTATCTTTCAAAATAAATTTTATTATTCTCTAGAAAATAAAGTGAAAATTTCCTTACCATGCTTTGTACTTGCGATAAAAATTTTAACCAATTTCGGTACGGGCCACTTGCTGGTCTTGTGCCCTTGGAGTATCTCCAATATCGTGTCGTCGTTTTTCGTGTTCTTCGTAGTGGCGTTGGCGCTCATCTTCGCGTTCCAAAGACAATCGAGAAACTTGAGATTTTTTCTTACGCGCACCTCTCACGTCTTGTTTGTGTTTCTGTGCTGTTCCCTCAGCGGGGCTCCTTTGTGAAAATTAACTTCAATCACGTTCCATTATCTCTGAAACAACACAAAGCGTTCGCATGTTAAATCCGTCCATCCAATTAGTCGATGATGAAATTGAATTGTTGAAATTTTAATTAGTTTATCGTGGATATTAGATTACAAATAGGCAGAAACACGATTTTGCACTAGGCGGGAAGCGCGAGCGCTCGCGCTCACTGAAAAGACAGGAAACGCGCGAAAGGAGGGAAAGGAGGGCAATAAGGATTCGAAAATAGGCGCCGAAAGGATGCGAGCTCCAGCGACAGGATGGCGCGGCAAAAAGGTCGAAAAGCCTGACTGAGATCAAAGTTTACACTTTGGAAAGGTAATGACTTTAGAGTTTTAAGAGAAAATGCCATTTGCAGAGCGTTCGTGAAAGCCTTAGTTTGGGACCGTCCAGGAAGACGATAATTGGGTTAGTAAAGTTAAAGGAATTAACCAAATTAAGCAAATGAATCTCACAATCGCGCAATATTACAATACAAGAAGCACAATTCACATTTGCATATCCGTAGAAAGCAGAAAATTTCGTGTTGAACTTTGAGCGTGAGTTCAACAAGTGGAGGCGCCGGGCGCATGTGGAACTTACATAAATCACGCCAACCACTTCATTTGCAAGTATTTCCAAAGAAAGAAATTCAATGCGCACGTTTCAAATCTTTTACTCCTTCCTCTATTCTCAATCGATATATTTCCAATCTTCACAGATTGGTTGATTTTTATTGCTACCGAGCAGCTGCGCGCAGAACGCAAGATTACTGGTAAACATTTCTTCGATTTTGGATTTCCTCCGCTTTCCGCTTATCTTCAATTAAAATGCGACCGAATGATCGAAATTGGAACCGTTTGTTCGGTCCGCTAACGATTTGCGGCGAGCTTATCTTGGTCTTCGCCTTGCGTCGCTTCGTGTCGTAAAGCACTTTAATGGCGGATGCCGCAGATTCCCACCCCCGGAAGTGAATGGATGCTACGGCTACATTGTGGCGGATTTATTTCCTCCTGAGCGCCTGTTCTCACTCACCGGTTGGTATAAATGCGGACCACATTTTCCAATTAGTTCAAAACGCAATGAAAATCATCAAATGTGAACTTTGAAAAATAATGATTTAAATATTTGTGAGTATTTTTTGCAATGAGATTAAAATGCATATATACACAAAATGTTCAAAATGTAACTCGTTGCACTGTAATATAAAGCGGATTGAATTAAATTCACTTGAATTGAATTAAAATAAACCCGTTTTGCAAATAAAAGCAAATAAGTGAAAATTGTGAAATATCATATGTGATATGAAATTGAATTTTTTCTATGCACGATATTTATGTCATACTGCATCACGCATAAATGATTAATTTTCATACCTTTTTCCATGCGAAACACGTCAGACTTTATTTAAAAGTTGACTTTGGCGCAAACTTTCCTCCCCGTGACCTGAGAGCTTTTTTAAAGAGCTAGGAATAAATTTTAAAAAATATACAAATCGAGTTTAAAACACCTACTGATGGCTGGGTGGCATTTTTGAGGTGAATTTCGGCAGTGTTGAGTGTATGAAGTGCTTGATTCGCAGAAATGTCGACTTGTCATTTGATTAGGCCTGTAAATTGACTTGTCGAATTGCAATGCGTCTGCCACAGGCGCGAAAATTGCTTTTCTATTGTTTGTTTTTTTGCCGTGCGCTGCGCTACGCAATGAATGCCGCAATGAAGGACGAGTGCTTTTACCGAGTGCGATATTGCGCTGGTCCGCTGGCGTTTCGGCGGCCGGTGTGCATTAAACGAATTTTAATCGATCGTACCAAACTTCATCAGACCACAAAAATCGAGGCGCAGCCTTGAGAACGATCACGTTCTCAACATTTTAATTAAAAAGTTTTCCGGTTTCCTTACAATCCATTACAAAGTCAACAGTTTCTATATGAAAGTTAAAAACTCATTTTTAAGATGTCGAGGGATGATTATGTAATGACTGAATGTGTTTGCTGCCAGCCGCTGGCGACGCAATTGTTTGCCCCACTTCTGTTTAAAGTGTTTTCGCTTTCTTCCTAATACGCGCACGTCAAACACGCCGAATACAAACACATTGTCTTGCTGGTGGAGGAGCCGGGATAAAAAAAAATTCCGTTGTTCGATACGAAAGTACCAAGGATACCAAGGCTAGACCTGTCCACCTGTTCAGGCCTTGATTGACACAGGATAAATTACCCAATGAATCACTTGTCGTGTTTGACAAAGACACAAAGACAGCATAGTCACAGTAACCGGATAGCAAAAAGTAACTTCCCACTTGTAAACAATCATTGTAAAAGGCAGGCAACCAAATATACACCTCTTTTTTGTTGTGATTTTAGCTTCGATTTTGATGTTGTGTGATGTGCTGATGTGCTGATGATGCTGGCGATGCGATGAATGGATTTTTCGAGTTGATGATAGTGATCGTGGTCCCTTCATAAATACTTGTCGTCCTGCGCGCCGTGTATCTATTCATCCGGGGCGTGTGGGCGTGCACCCGCCCTTTCCCGCGACATATCTATCATGAACATACCAAAAAAAAAATCGTCCAACAGCCAACGGGTGAAACGTACGTCCAAACCGAACAAAAACCCGTCCTGCCAGCACTCGCGAGGGTGCACGTAAAAAGCTTGTCATTTTCATTTTTCATCATTACTACAGTATGTCCACAATCCTCAAAGCTTTTCTTCCTTATTCCTCCAAACAGATAAAAAGCAAAAATTATTAATCACAGCAATATTTATTCGACTTTAATGTCTATAAAGTGTTTGGTCATTTTTCTTGATTTCGTTCACTTTTGCGGGTCCAAAGCTTTTTGTGATTTTTGCTTTTCGGGGAGGGTATCTTTTTGATGGTTTGTTTGGAGATGTTGATATATGTGTCCTGTGCGGGGCGTGTGTATCTGTTCCTTTTCGGTTCCTTCGTGTCGAGTAAATCAGCCGCGCGAAGGGGCTTCGCAGTTCCGTGGCGAAATCAAAACATGAAAAATGGATTTCGTGTCGGAGCGATAAATCACGCCGCTTTCGACGCGCCCGCACCAAACTCTCTGCGCGTTCGTCTCACATCGAATTCGACGAAATTTGCAAAACTCGCTGCGCCGGAAACAAAATAAAAGAACAATGCGCGAAAGTAGCAAAAACTCCAGCGGCGCGGCGGGAAACTCGAGGAAATTAAGTTTACCGTATGCACCAGGTGTAGGTGTAAATATACAATATGTTTCGCAACCTTATCCCGAAATTATTATTTTGCAAAAATCAAGTGATTCAGTATCTTATTTTACTTTTTGGTTGCATCTCGCATCGGGAGCTTTCGATTTGTTTGATGTGCTAGTGGTAAGAAGTTTATTTTCAACGTCATGGTGCGCCGAATATTGAAATGCTGCGGTGGTGGATGCGCCGGTCAACGTGTTCACGATGTCCATGTCGGACATTTTCAGGCCACAAGTAATCGCCGGACTCGAAGGCAGACTCCTTTCTCCTAGCCGCAAACTCTTTCTCCAACAGCTTTCAACGCTCCTTTTGCGTCGCGCCTCTTATCGCCTTTCTCGATGGGCGAAACGGACGTAATGTCGTTTGCGAACGACCGGGGTTGTAGATTTACTTCTATTTTTACATGACGCAGACGGGATGGAGAAATAAGAGAAAACTAATAAAAAGAAAGGAAGGGTTGCGCAGCGATGCGAACGAACAGGGTAGAAAAGTAACGAAGAGGATGGAAAGCATACGGCTGGTGTGGTCGATCATATAAATAACTTTGAGTAGATTCAGACACATCTTGCGCACATTTCCCCTCGCTTTGTGAACAAATAAAATATAAGACATGTGTAAGATGTAAGGAAACCAGGACGAAAGTGCTGTTGACACAACATTCATTTTCATATGCGTATACGTAGATTGATATTACATCTTGAAATTTCAACGCTAGAATTTTTTCGTTTTGCAACTCAAACGTTTTCCATGCAATTTCATTAATTGAGGGCGCTGCCACATTGTTAATTCAATTGTCGTTCGAGCGTTTCCATTTTCCATTTTCCATTAAGCGCTCACCCTGCATTTTTTTGTGGAATTTTTTGAACTGTGTGCAGAGCACTTCACCTCGGACATAAATAAAACATCAATCTTTATTCCCGTTGTTTCAAACCGTCGCGTCGCTCGTCGCTCGGGGGTGAATTATAAATTTATCCATTTCGAAAAGCTTGATTAATTACTGAATCGTCACGTCACGCCGACTCAGATGCGCCCGAATAATAATCACGTTCCAAATCGGATGGAAATTCATAATTTAGTGGGCAACGTCAATCGTCAGTCGTTAATATTATCAAAGTCATCGTTACGTATTTCAATGCGTCCCCTCATGTGATTATTCTGTTTGATTCGGTCGTGATTGAAGTCTAGTTGATTTTAATGTCCGCCATGAAGACAGGACTCCGGACCATATTGGAGGGAAGCCAATATTAAATTGTTATTATGATGATTATCGACGTCGCGTCGTGTCACGTCTCCGGTCTTCGTAATCTGGCAGTGATTCGTCCTGTGGTTCTGCGGTGCCGCGGTGCTGCGCCCCTGCGAGTCTGAGACATTCACCCAGCATCGCTTATTGTGTTAATCACAATGCGGAGCGACTAAAGCCCTCTCTCCTCCACCGTCAAATCGATAAGCAATTACGATTGTGATTGGAGGTGATTAAACGCACCCCATTCAGACGCAGCATTCCTAAGATGAAGAACCAAGACGTTCGATGCCACGAAATCCCCCTGATTACTTCACACTTCTAACAGTTCTCACACTTTACACATAAAAACATCATGAACAACTTTTATTGGGATTAAAATAATTTTGTATTGTTGTTCATATCTTGTACAATGTAGCATATAAATAGATTAACAAGAGGAAATTGTGTTTTTCGTGCGAATATGCGTGCGTGGGTGAATGTAAATTACATCACTGCGCCCGCCCGAGGTTCATTAGCGCAATGATTTTAGCCCCAGCCAGGGAGTCCTTAATTGTGTCCTACGTGCGCGCAGCGCAACGCTCGCAGCATCCGCACCCGTTTGGCTGTCATCGTTCGACACGAAATTCCGTCATTAGACGCCAACCCATGGCACTGTTGCTCGAGTCATTAGCAAAAAACAACATTTCCTAACTAGCAGCAGGCGCATTGACATGCACAATGTACACTGTGTTGCCTATCTCTTCATTTCTAAGTTAACAAATAAGAAATATGCCTTAAGCGAGTCTCTGCTTTGCAACTTTATAATTTGATGTTCTACGAATTAATTATAATTAATGATTGATTAACAATAAGATTTACAAAGTTTATACATTTAGTACAGAAAAAATTCAAGAAATACGTAATTAATAGGTGTTTGGGTGAACTAATTCCGATAAAAACAATGTTTGATTTATAAAATTCGTCGATGATATTGATATTCTAAAAATCTAAGAAAGTCTGGCTATGTAAAACAAGTTTTATCTTGCTCAGGGTGACAAGGTTATAAACTCAGTCGCCTGGCGCCTCCACCATCTCAAATGACCATGAGTAAGGAGTATCAAATCGTGATGACTATGTTCTTTCCTTTCGTAACCATCTTAATCTAACATTGAACCAAATTTAATCATTACATACAAACATAGAAAGATACAAACCTATGTTGCCTTTTATTTAGGAGGTGGTTTGTTTAAGACTGCACACAGAAAAAGAGTTTGACGGTAGTTTCCAAGATATCGTTCTTTAAGGTTTTTTAACAACGTGATTTTTTTACTAAACGCATGATAACTAAAAAATCAGAACAACCACAATTATAAAATTAGCATCACTGGTAAGAGCGTGAAACTACTTTTAATTTGATATATTTCACAGTGCATGTATAATACAACAACAATCAAATATATACCGCTCATTGGCAAGAGAAACAAACATTTACTTTGAAAAATTAATTGGCAATTATCAATGAGCAATAACTCATAAACTTACATAACTGTGAAATAAAATTTTCATCGTGGTAAGTTGGATAATTTCATGCCCTTTCCAGCGAAGCTATTACATGTAGAGAATGTTAACAAATCAATTACGTAATCAACAAATGTATCACCAAAAATTCCGTACAATGAAAATGTTGGTGGAGGAGCCGAGAGACGAATTTGTTTTTCATTTTAAACTTTGTGCAAGTAAAAAATGCATTTTGCATAGTCAGATTTTTTTTAGACTATTAGTGGGCAAAAAGTACTACCAACGAACTAAAAAAATCAAACCCCGTCTTTGTGATAATTAGTTCTTTGTTTTGTTTTTCTTAACTCAACGCCCAATATCTCAAAAAATAGAACAATCAGAATTTTGTAATTAGCACCACTGGAGAGAATATTTGATATATTTCTTAGTAAATTTGACACTGTAGAATCTAAATACAATCAGAAGCATACAGCTCAGATCCAAGAAAAATAAAATTTTATATTGAAAACATATTAATTGATAATTTCCAATTTACTAAAAAACATTCATTTACACCATTACAAAATATAATTTCCATCGTGGAGAAGTTGGCTAATTCCATGCCTTTTCCAAAATATTAAAGAATTAAATACGCAATCAAGCAATGTATCATCAAAAAAACTTGCGTGAAATAAAAATGTTCGCGGAGGCGCCGCGCCGGGACTACTACTATATTACATAGTTGGATTTTTCTAGACTTTAGCCTATGTCAAAAAAATCATTTTGTAGCATTTAGGTCCACCCCATTTCATATTTCTCCTGTACTGTAGGTTCATTAGCATAGTGGCTACGAATAAACATTTTTGCATTTTTGCACAAAAACTTTTTATCACACCTTATTCGTTTTCTGGGAATACGCATGTTGAATATCATGCACAAAATACCAAGTAAAGCTATATTTAGTTTTCCGCTGATAGCAAGGAAAGCCACAAAAAACGGTTCTATTTTAGATTTACAAGAAATCACATCTTTCATATCGCAGCGCAATATGGCCCAGTTTGATGTGAGATTCTACGAAGCATTACATTTTAATGAGGAGCATTTCCTGCATTTCCCACAATGTTCTCCGGCTGTGCTCCGAATTCTCCATTTCCGATCGTAAACGAATCTCCATGGACCGGACATGTGTCGCAGACTATCACGCAAACAAAACATGGGCATGAATAAAAAAAGGACGAATGCACGCGCATGCAACTCTCGTACAGCAGCTGCAGCCGCTGGCAACAGCCGGCAACCGAAATGTGGGGCACACGTATCCTTCCACGTGCATCAGGACCTCCTTTTGTTTTATACGTTATGCGCGCAACACTAGCATCCGAGGTAGAGGTAGAAAATATCGAAAATACTGAAAATGCAATTGACGACTTTGACGTTGCATTACTCAAGCTCCAAGTCGCGACTGGCAAACGAAGGAAAACACAATGTGAAATATATTGACTGGGGGAAAATAGGAAAATTACTCGACATGCGCTTGGCATCATATTTTTAGCTACACTTATTATTCCAGCGGGTAAGTGATAAATTGAAGGCTCGGTGTTTTCACCGAGAATATGTTTTAAACGTGCACAATGTCATCGCGCAAGATTTAATATCGCATTAGCGTCATGCTGCGCCGCGCGCTCCTAATTGGATTATTATGTCGAAATTAATCCATTTTTCCATTACCGACCGACACGACCCAAACCGACCGCAAATCGCTTCAGCGCTCCAGAGACCAAAAGCACTTTGCGAAATTTACTGCAGAGCGTATAGAGAGTTTTGAGTATAAAGCACCTCGCCACCTCGCGTATAATGTGGATGCGCCGGGTTTATGGAAAACACATCAATTCACGGAACAAAAATCGATATTTTAAAAATTCAACAAGTCGAAAACGAGCTATAAATGAGCTTGTCATAAAGTTTATGCGTGCAAGTCATGCAAGTCAATAAAATTTACTTCCCCCAGCGTATTTTTTCTTCCGCCCCATTTCCAAGTTAAATGCTTTCCGCTTTATTTGGTCTTTGCCGCCATGCCCGCCATTGAATATCTTTGAAGCTCTTCGGCTCTTTAAATATTAACGTCTATGCTAATCCCAGAGGCAAAGGCAACGCACATCGAAGCATTTCTCCAACTCCTTTTGCGTTGCGTCCTCGCTCCTAAGGGCTGAGCACTTTCACCAGTCGCAATCAAGCTGAAGCTTCTGCCGGTGGCGCAATATTCGCGTATTTGCATGCGTAATGACACCGCACACTGCAGTGAAGAGATGCAGATACGACTTGCTGATACGCTGATAACATTGTTGAAATCTCGCACACATGACAGCGCATTAACATGATAAACACGCGCCGAGGGATTTTGCGAGATTATGCGAATAGAAGCTCAAGAGATAAAGATATTAAGGTATTATTAAATAGTCCTCTATATGGTACGAGTGCTAGATCAATATTATCAAAATATTATGCTAAGTGTCACTGCAAGCGCGCTGGATTTTAATTTCTTGTTGAGGTGAAACTTAAAGTGGTCGTTTTTCTGGCGGGTTGAAAAGTTTTTATTGTTAATGTAAGTTTGCCTTGTTCGTGGCTGTCGTCGGCGACGTTGCGTACCCCACGGGTGACGCGCTTGGAAACTTCAGAGATTGTATACTCGGGAGGTAATTTTAATTGAAATAGACAAAGTTCTCGCAAGCCCGTGTGCAGCATGGGCTTTTACAGCGCAGCGTCGCAACTTCGACTGCGTAAACTTTACGACATTTGCGAAATTTACATTTTAGGTGGAAATTTTCATCGTGCATAAAAATATTCCATTTTCAGATTTTAATGTTGGATGTTGTGTTTTTGTGTTTTATTTGCTTTTATCTTAATTTTCATGATGTTCGTGATGTATTTTTATCTCGAGCAAATTTTTATTTACCCACACGCTGCGGCGGCGATAACCCAGCATACGTTAGGTACGTGGTGGAGGCGCCGGTAGCACACTGCCACGACATCGACGATAAAATGCGTTCGGGTCACGCCATACTTTGGCCACACACGCCCGGCCCTCATAAATAATTTCGCGCATCGATTGTTTCCTCCCCCCATTCGGTGTGTCTCGGTGCCATGGTTTTTTGCTTCCCTCCATCTGCTCTGTGCCGGCGCACGGCGAAAGTATGCGGCATGCGAGCGGCCAAGGGGATTATTAAATTTAATCGACGCCACGAAATTTCATTATCCATTCACGACGTCGATGTGCCTATCGACATCCAGCAAATGATCCGGTGCCTATGCAAACCGGCACAAAACCAACATAATCCACCATAAAACCCAATTTATATCATATTGTGGAATATCTCATACTTAAGAAAAATATCGTTCTAAATACCCAATTCACAAATCTTCTGTAAACTCCAAAAATAATGTTGAATTTTGCTGTGTGTGTGGAGACTTGAGATTTGTATGTAAATATTTGTTGGACATTTTCGACTTACGACAGAAACGTGCGGAACAAATGTTGCGCCGCACAGCGTTGAATTTAGTAAATTAACACATTTCAAACATGCGATCGGCTAACAAATCGAATAGTTTGGTAAACACACACACAGTCAACACATTACCTTACTCGATGTTTGTTCGGTGCGCGCGTTCGGTTGTAACAAAAAGCGGGGCGTAAATCACCAAGTGTAAAGTGATGCAAAGCCTTTCAACAAACATGCAAATAAAATTTGAAAAGTTCACCGTTATACAAAAGTCCAAAAGTGAGTTTTGTATGTAATGCATTTTTGCCGCTGCTGGCAAAAAGTTGAATAAAAAGTGAATACATTTTATTTGTACTCACCTGTTACTTTTCTCTGTTGATCTTTCTAAGCGATGCAGCCGATGGAATGAATTGGAAAAACTTTCGGCATTTCCCGCCCGGCGCAGCGTTCAATTTATTATTCTATTTATATCGGCTGAGTGGGCTGGATGCACGGCGAAAATTGGAATAACAAATAATCGCGCCCGACTGTTTATATTCGCGCGTCCCGCTCGCCAAGCCACACGCATTTGTTTCCCTGCGCAACGGCGCTGAGTAATTACGGCGCGGGTGTCGCGCGAGAAAAGGGATTATGATGATGGAGGCGCGCGAACAATTACGAAACTTGCCAACCGCTCAAGAACCAACAATCCAACACATCCAACAAGTGGCGGGTGCGGGTCCGGGCTTGTGGTATATAGGGATCAATAGTCCACACTATTCAGGCGATGCGAAGCGAGGAGATGTGGGCTCGCGCTCCGGGAGTACCGGGAGTATTATTCAATGAGTAATGACTCGGGTCGGCGGCGGGTGGCGGTACCTGACCCGGTGTGTTGGCGGAGAGGGGGGCGGTTGGCCTCTGTGTGCGTGGCAGCGGTCACGCACGATGCGACGCGAACGCGAGTCGAACGCGCACTGCCGTCCTGCGAACGCGCGCTGCCGCGTGTAGCCTCCCCACAGTCACGTCGAGACCTGCTGCGACCTGCTGCGAACTGCGACCGCGCTGAGGGTACGTGGCTTGCGGACTGATCCAGCCGTTCGCATCTTTTCCTTGCTCATTACCACGCACGACGCACCGCTCACACATGGCGCCTCCACCATCAACCGACCAGCTCACGTAAACCACCAGAAAAGGCCAACGGATGTGTGACGATCAACTCTGCGCATGCGCATGCATTGTAGCCAATGAGATGCGGCGCGTTTCAACAATATTTGTTTGTGTTTTGCGCTCGGCGTGGATACACCAAGAAAAAAACCGAAAATCTTTTGTTTGCATTGCATTATCCTGCTGGTGCCTGATTCCTGTGCAAAATTGAATGAAATTAAAATCAAATTAAAATGAGGATTACTGAATTAATTGCGACAAACATTCGCAAAAGGAAAAAAATGCTTTCAAGCGTTTAATTGAAAAATCTTCTCTTCAGTCGCAAAATATTAAAATTTAACCACAAGAAAAAGGGATTAAAAGTAGTACGTAAGTCTTTATTATTATAAATTAATTCAGAATGAACAATGAAGAAAGAGTATTTAATTAAATTTTATTACGCTTTGGATTTAATATTGCTACTAAGCTTGAAATTTGCGAATTTCGATGAATTTATAATTAAACCGCAAATGCTCGGAGCGTAGATGGTGCGCCTTGAAAGAAGGATAATCCGTCTCGAATGGCATTGCTAAACTTGCCGGCGAGATTGTGAAAATTACGGGCTCAATGCGCACCAAACAGCTGTCGTCTTCTCACAACGATTCCCCAAGACAAGGCAACACAAGGATACGCTGCGACGGAAATATAAAATTCATTAAATCATGCACTTTATTAAATACTTAATTACCTTAAGTCACAGCAGATACACTAAAGGTCGATTTATAGTATATTTTAGCCGTAACGTAACGTAACTTAATTTAGTCGATTTTACGATTTTTCAAAACGCGTTTATAGTTCGAAGGTAAGAATCGTAAGATCGTAACATGGTAAGAAACTGGTCATGTTTCTTCTCTTTCCGTTACGTTATTAC
This sequence comes from Geostiba sp. GC000077, assembly GCA_030264215.1. Lineage (NCBI taxonomy): Eukaryota > Metazoa > Arthropoda > Insecta > Coleoptera > Staphylinidae > Geostiba > Geostiba sp. GC000077. The sequence goes on along the minus strand of JARJDQ010001871.1, from coordinate 56 downwards.
GATCGGCCGATTTTACGATCTTACGATTGTTACGTTCGAACTATAAATACTCTTAG
>JARJDQ010001860.1:0-22256 GCA_030264215.1 Geostiba sp. GC000077 | reverse complement strand
ATGTATTCGATATAAATTTCATTGTTTGATGATACCTGTCAAAAACTGTCAAAATATCGTCAGACTCGTCAGAATGAAAATAACCGTCGCTACGACTGCTGCGAGTTCCAAGTTGCAATGCGCCCTTAACAAAATCCACAGGTTGTAGAAGCCTCACATGGATTTGGGCCAATCTTTGCGCCTTGCCATGAGCTCGCTGTTCATATCTACGAAGAGGCGCCGCGTTTCTGGTCTGCTCGGCTCTACAAATCTATCGCAATCGCCGACAGAGCAACAGAGCGACACCAGTCACACACCAGAAAATATTATCGATCTAACAGCATCGCCAGAATCTACACTCCTTTCGCCCGAATTGTGCAAAACCGATTCAAACATCGAAACACGCCGTTCCGGGCGTCGCAATCATCGACATATTGACACAAGCTCATCGGCAGAGGCAACCAACGCCCCGCAGCCAAGCCAGGAATACAACGTCGACGATGTCAAAGACATCAAAAAGCTGAAGAAAATCTACCTGGACAAGCGGGTGCGAAAGACTGTGCCCACACTGGAGACGATCTTCGAATCGCCCGGAGACCCAGAGAAGGTAATGAGTGCCAGGAAATTCAAGCGACACATCACTTTCCAAAACCTACAGTCAAATCAAAAGAACAAGGTGAAGAAGCGGCCGCTCAAAGCAAAGCAGTGCGTTACAAATTACAACAAGCTGCGGCGAAAGAATAAAGTGTCGATCGACATGCTGATGGAGAAGTTAGACAACTTAGAAAGTGATACGACTTGATTATTATATATATATAGGCTCTAAAATGTGTTAACATTAAAGACTGATACGATTACTGAGGTTATGTAAAACTATGACAGCAAAAGTGCATGATACAAAAGCCTTAATAACAAACAAATTTAATCAGTAAGTAGATGATCCAACATGGCAATTATTCACAAAACCAACACAGGCTTTAAATTATTTTTTGGTTTTTTTAATTTGTTGTTTGTTTCATGGTTTGCATCTTAGTGCAACCCTGTACCTGTATCATTGATAGTGTTTTATTGCCAGCTGCCAAGTAGCAGTAGAACTAGCACTTGGAAAGCAAAGGAGAACTAAAAACGAATAAATTATGTGATTTTTTGTAAAGAAACGCATATATGCAATTATCTTATAGATAGTTATAGTTATACTGACTTTAGACTTTATGTACTGCTTAAAATCATTTTGTAATTTTTTTTACTTATAACGCGATACGATTGGGGAGGAGGGGTGCGAGGGTTTACCCCTGACTACAGATACATGAGGCCGCTGGAGGTGGCGTACGCCATCAGTGTGCTCGCTGCCTGCTGCGTTTCGAGCAGTATCCGCGTCTCGTTCATCCATTGGCGGGCGATCGTGCGCGGTGCGCCCTTCAGCAGGTTCATGTACTTGAGCGCTTGCGCAAAGTCACCGCGATCCAGCCAATACCTGCACAGAAAGTAGAGGATTACAAGAGAGGTTAGTTTTCGATTTTTGATACAAGTGAGGTTAGTTTTCGATTTTTGGTACAAGTTGGGTTAGATTTCAATTTTTGGTACTAGTGAGGTTAGGTTTCGATTTTTGGTACAAGTGAAGTTAGTTTTCGAGTTTTGGTACAAGTGAGGTTAGTTTTCTAGTTTTGGTACAAGTGAGATTAGTTTTCTAGTTTTGATACAAGGGAGGTTAGTTTTCGAGTTTTGGTACAAGTGAGGTTATTTTTCAATTTTTGGAATTAGTGAGATTAGTTTTCTAGTTTTGATACAAGGGAGGTTAGTTTTCCAGTTTTGGTACAAGTGAGGTTAGTTTTCGAGTTATGGTACAAGTGAGGTTAGTTTTCGAGCTTTGTTAGTTTTCTAGTTTTGGTACAAGTGAGGTTAGTTTTCAATTTTTGGAACTAGTGAGATTAGTTTTCGATTTTTGGTACAAGTAAGGTTAGTTTTCGATTTTTGGTACAAGTGAGGTTACTTTTCGATTTTTTGTTTCTTTGTTGATATTTTGATGCATGTGTACCTCGCACGTTGTAGGACATCGTTATTCGTCAGCTTGGTAAAGTCCACCTTGTCGTCGTTGAGCTCGGCGATGGGAATGGGATTGGAGGCGTTCATCAGCAGCAGCGACTGCATGTAGGAGAGAAAGTAGAGGTGCAGCCGACCGCCCTCCTCGGGCAGGAGGGCGACGTTACGCGCCACGCGCTCCACGGAGAGGAAGCGCTCGCGGAGCACATCCTCCGGGTAGACGCCGCGCGACACCGCCTCCTCGGGGATGGCCTCGATCACTGCGTTCACCAGCTCATCCTTTTCGTCTGCAACCAACCGCACATGGCACATTCACATCAATATTCCTTTTGAGGTTATGAGCTTTGATCATTATGGGCATTTGGCGCATTGTTGTTAAAAGCAACTTACTCGAGGCTTTTCGCACCGCGGTGATTTCGTTCTTCAGCGGCCGTAGCTGCTCCTCGATCGGCTTGCCCACTGCGCTCATCTTCACGGACTTGATGAGCGTCTGACAAGCACTCCATAAGATCTGCGCCTTCTTTGATGTCTTATCTGCGTCGCTTCTTGCTAAAAATCAACAATTATCTTATATTTTCCAAGTATGTGTTTTGTTTTGGTGATTCACACATGCGCATGCTGGTATAAGCTTATAAATACCTGAATTCTCACCTGGCGCAGCATGAAAGAAACAAATGAACACATTAGTATGCAACACGTCGCACAAATGTTGTTATTACACACGCAAAGTGACAAACTGGTGAGTTCGGGCAAAATTTGAGACAAAACTTGAAACCAGCGCCATCTAGTATTGAAGATATGCAACTATTTATTTACCGCCCGCAAAATAGGGCGGTAAATATGCAGATGGATAAACATTGATATGAACTTCTTAAGCATGTTTGTCTGAACTCACAAAGAATATGAACGGCTAGGATTGACTGAATGAATCGTGATTCGTGATTGAATTCGACAATTCGAGTGTTGAAAGTTTACCTTTCAAAGCTTCCTCCATACCACGCAGCCGGCCCACCATGGCAGACACCTGCAGTTTGTACCTGGTGCGCTCCATCTGCAGCTCCTCGTCGAACTTCCGATTGAGCAGGCGCTCCATTTCCATTTCGCGCGTGCGTATCGCATCGTCAAGATGGTCGGTGAACGCCTCCGATTGCAGCTTCAATTTGTTTCGGAGTTCGGATTCTGATTGTTGGCGCAGTTGCAGGCACTACCAACAATCAACAAATAAAAGGTTAGGTTGGCTGTGTGTTAAGCCTAAAAAAAACCTTTAAAAAAATACAGATTCGGTGATTACTCCCAAACCATTGGGGCGATTTGAATTTTCTCTTCGGATTCTTGTTGCTACGAATCCGCCTAGTAAACTGTTTTTGCGCGGCCGCCAGAGGGCGCAATTCACCCCCGCCAGAGCCCGGCACTTTATTCCCCATTTTCTCCCAAACGATGCTCCCGTGGGAAATGCAAATAACGGCAAACCCCGTCAAAAAGTATGCTCAATCATTGTGGACATTTTTAACCCAGTAGCTTTTCTCGTTTCTGAAATATTCCAATTTTCAACATAGTAACTTTACTTTTTCGCCCAGTGTACGAAAACGCGAAAAGCTAGAAGGTTGAAAATGTCCACAATGATAGAACTTACTTTTTGACGGGTGTTGTCGTCATCCGCATTACCCTCGGGTGGATCGTTCAGGAGAAAACGGGAGAAAACGCGAAAAAGCTGACATAACCTCAATATTTGCAATGTTTGGTTACCTTTCTACTGTAGTGCAACTCCAACGCTCGCTTCTCCTTCTCCAGCTGCTGGCAGATCTGCTCCCTGGTGAGCGGCTCCACGTTGCCGGTCTTCTTCGCCTCCTCGATGGCGCCCTGCAGCCGTTGATTCCCGATGGTGTCGAGGCGATTGAGCTCGCGCTGAAAGAAGAGCACCTTGCTCATCGCGTGCAACACAAACAGGTCCATATCGCCGCTGGTGATCGACACCTCCTTCTCGTTGAAGTTGATGTTGGGGAAGAGCGCCTCCAGCTCCTTGCTGAAGTGTTTGCGCGCCTGATCCACCTTTTCCCAGTACTTCTCAGTCAGCTTGGAGTTCTGCACCTCCACGTCCATGTCCTTGCGGGAGCGTGCGAGATCCTCCTGGATGCGAGTCATGTTCGCCTTGGTGCGCTCGATCATCGCGTCCGGCACGTTGGAGACGGCGCCGCCCAGCATCCCCTTCAGCTTGCTGATGCTGCAGAGCGCCTCCTGGCTGTGCAGCTCCGCCTCCTCGATGGCCTGATTCTTCTCGATTGTCTTCTCCTTGAGGCCGTTCCACACATCCGGATGGATGTTCTCCACGGACTCCTCGACGATCACCTCGATGTCGTAGTTGTAGTTTTTGAGCGCGTACAGCGATCGGTTGAACGCCTTGACGGCTATCGACGCGTCCGCCGCCATCTTTGCCTCCAGCTCGGCGATGATCTCCATGGAGGTTTTCTCGCCTTCGCGACGCTCGGAGGATGGCAGCGTCTCCAGCGTGTCGTCGCCTTTCTCCGAAACGCGGATTTCTGCATATTCAATCGGTGCTTTTGATTCTTCAGCGACTTTATCGAAAACTGGTGCTGGGGCTGTAAAAACAATTGTTTTCAGAGTTAAGCAATTTTTCTAAATTTATGAAAACACGCGTTGGAAAACTGTTCATATTTCCCTAACGCGTGCTCCGATTTTCAATTCCTACAGCTGAGTACATAGCCAAAGAGGCGCTCTTTAATTTGCACTCTTTGGCCAACCCCTCAAGGGGCGGCAAGTGCCCCACATTTGATTTCAAAGTAAAGCAATTTCTCATAATTTCTAATAGCACGCGATGGAAAATTGTTCATATTTCCCTAACGCGTGTTCCGATTTTCAATTCCTTTAGCTGAGTACATAGCCAAAGACGCGCTCTGTTGCCCTCCATGGCAATAGGGACTCCATACTTTTCGTATGTTGGGTTGCCTACCTTGATATTCAATAGGCTTCTCCTGTATGGACTTGGACTTGACTAACTTGGGCCCGGTTACACTTTGCTTTCTCTTCGTTGCGACGCTTTCCTCGCCCTCCATGAAGATCGTCGCGATAAAGTCGTCGAAGCCGGGCACATAGTCGTTAACGGTTTTACGGAAGTCATCATCGTACTTGGCGTAGCCGATGGTAGCGCCTGCGGCGACGGCGAGTGCCCCAAACGTGTACAGCGCTCCGGAGCTGTTCTTCACCTCCTTGGGTGGACATAGATCTTCCTTGCCTTGCTGCCGGCTGGATTTTCGTGTAAATGCTTTCGATTCAGCCTAGCAAAACAAAACAGCATTAGTTAAAATTTAATTTAAAATATTGCTAAAGAGAGTACGGCCCTGTCCAGTGCACAGTGCGCACTTGGAGTGGAGGTTATGTCAAAACTCAAAACCCTCAAAACTACACGAACTTTGAATCCGTTTGAATCGCCTTTTTTCGCCATTCACGTGAAAATCACAGCTATTTTCTTGCAGTTCTTGCAAATATCCTTGCCTCAGTGCGATCACTGCCTATTTATAGCGTCGGCGCGGTTTATTAGCATTGTAATCGTTGTATAGTTGACACAAGTAGTGACATAACATCCCTTCGTGCCGTGCCCATCGATGTTTCCGTCCGCACGCCGGCGAATTTGCGGATTTACCTTGTACGAATTTAGGAGTTGCGCTCGCGACGGCAGCTTCCTCGCGATCCGGAACATCTTGTTGGGGGGCACTCGGCTCGTCTGCACGCCACGATCACCAGACAGTCGGACACTTCGCCTTCCGCACAACTGACTCGCGCAACTCGGGATCGCGGGTCTGATTTGTGTCAAACACCAGTGTCACTAAAAATCCCACACTGCCCGCGCCGCGCAGTCACGTAGGGGACGTAGGGATCTATTTACTAACCTCCAAACTCCAATTTCGACGGCGTGAACTGTTCGGAAAGCCCACAAAACAGAAAAATTAAAGCAACGCGTACGACAGTCTGGGAGCGCCTGCAATGTTTCGACTCTTCGCACGCAGTGAGTATGAGTTGAATTCCGCTTTCCGCTTAAGAGAACTGCAGCGCCGAATGCCGATGAATGAGTGGGATGGTTCACGATACGGGGATTTAGTTGCACGCATTTGCGTCGAGTGGAACTCTTAACACAATTTTGATTGATTGCACAACGCAGGTGGAAATCTGTTAATTTTTACATTTGTTTCCCCGGCGACGGGTGCGTCCTAATTACGTTGGTGGTAAAAGTTTTTAAGTTGGCAATAGACACATGTTCAGCCACCTATCTCACTCTGACATTTACTCATTCGCATTGTGCTTACTCTCTTTCCATTTGATTATGCAACATAGCCAACCTGACAAAACTAAAAAGTCCCTAAAATGTACCAATACTCAAAATTAACTTTTAGCTCTTCAAAAGTCGCCGTTGGCTCTAAAAAATGCCCTTACCAACAATACTAAGGTTCCGGCGACAACGCTCGTAAATAGAATCGACATCAGTAAATTCTCCACGCTTCAAGTGGCGAATGCGACCTGCACACGCCTGCTAGCGCTCCCTAAAGTGCAGGAAATTAGCACGACATTCACTCGCAACTTGATCAAGTACTCCTGGGGCAAAGGAAAGAGGAAAACCTGCAGTCAGGTACTTAATCGATTCTATCGCTTGAACTGGGGTGGATGGATACACACAAAGTGCGGACGGAACAAGAAGATATGGAAGAAACATGCGGCGCGCAAGCGTCGCCTGCGACAACATGTGCTGTGCAATGCGTCACAGTCATTTCTGCTTGACAAGATGGTGAACAACTACTGGCGGAGGCCAAAGCACTATGTGGACGATCCATATGCGCCCTATCACAGCAGAGAGGAGTTTATGCACACATACAAAAAGCCAAGGGAATATATTCCTTTAAAATAAATGTTACGACTTTACCTAATACTAGAAAAAAGTGTTCTCTTGATTAATAAAATGCGCTGTTGATGTGTATTAATTTATGTTAAGTAGGATCATGTATATTTTCGGTGTCTTCATTGTGTATATTGGGTTGCATATAGCGACCAGGGCTGCAATTGGACTTTTGTTTTTATACGATGACATTGCGCATTTTACCGATTCCCTCAATTTCGCTTTCGAGCACATCGCCGGGGTTGAGGAACTCCTGCGGATTTCGATGCATGCCAACACCGGCGGGTGTGCCGGTCAAAATGACATCGCCGGGGTAAAGTGTCACAATCCTGCAACATAACCACAATATACATCTACTGTGGGAACCGTCATTCAGTTACTCACTGTGAAAGATATGAAATTAAAAAGTCAATCTTGAAGACCAGCTCGGAGGTATGGCCTGCTTGCTTCTGCACGCCGTTGACGGCGCTGGTGATCTTCAGATTGTCCACGTCCAGACAGCCCTTGGCGACGACGGCCGGCCCCAGCGGGCAGAACGTGTCCATCGACTTGCCGAGCAGAAACTGCCCGTTGTTGCGCTTCTTCTGCCAGTCGCGCGCGCTGATGTCCTGCGCTATCGTGTAGCCGAAGATGTGCTCGTGTGCGCGGTCGCGTGTGATTGCCTTGCCCTGCTTGCCGATCACCACTGCCAGTTCCACCTCCCAATCAACACTCTGCACAAATCATATTTAGGTATTATAAAAACTTATAAAACACAAAACAGGGGAAAATCGCAGTTCTAGGGTTTTTACGTTTGTAATAGGTGGTATCACAACGTTGTCATAGGGCCCAACAATCGTGCTGGAGAATTTGCTGAAGAACATTGGCTCCTTGGGTGGGGCAATGTTCTGCTCCTCGCAATGCCCGCTGTAGTTGAGCCCCACGCAGACGACTTTATCCGGATGTGTCACAGGCGCTAGGAAATTCACATCTTTGGGATTCACGCAACTATGGCCATTTGCCACTATTCTGTAAGTAAAGGAACAGGTTTAGTTCTTTTTGTGCACAGATGGCACCATCTACAATAAAACTAAACAACTGACAAGCAGTCAGTGTTGCCGACACGGTGAATTTTTCACTAGTTCTAGTGCATGCGCAAAATGCGCAAAATCTAGTGACTTTTTAGTAGAATTTAACCGAGATTCTAATGATGACATCAACGTCACTGTTGGCAGGCAGTGCTGAGTAGGCAGTACTGTTGGTTGCCTATAGTCAGTGGCTACAATACATCTACAACCCAAGATTACCCAAGATGGATCAAATAACAATCGCAAATAACGCTAAATACAACAGACTTAAACTGATTTTCTCAAGTGCAAAGTTTTAAGTTACAGCTGAGCATTGAGCTGATAACGACTTTGACTAATTTAAGTGTTTCGTGTACTGATTAGTAATACTTGTTGCTCTGATTACCTTTTGGCCTTCTCTAGCACCGATGGGCCAGCCTTGAGGAACTTCACCAGTGAATTGGGTATCGTAGAGTCGACGGCGCTGATCTCGAAAATGTCCCCGCCGGCGCTCAGCTGCGCGCCCAAATGCTGTGGGCCGCCATTCTTGGCCGTAAACTGCACGAAGCGCATGCTGCGAGCGCGCGACAAGCTGAAACTGCGCGTCGACGTCGTGGCCGTGTGCAACTGCACCGCGCTTCGCACCAAGCCCAAGGATACCGACGTGTTCATATTATGCCACTCACACTCAACACTATTTACTATTTCTACTGCAGCTTATAATGTTATAAAGCAAAACTTGTTTATACACGGCACGCACACGAGTCTGTGGTTTTATTAAGTAGTACTTAAGTAGTTTTGCGACTTATATATTAAAATTTAATCGGTTGGGCTTGTTTATAAACAACAGACAACAATGGAATAAGTAGTGAACGGAAGTAAGAAGTTCTAAGTTGATATGTAGTTACTTGTACTGTACAGTTACTGTTAGATAATATTTTGTGTGCTTTTGTGTGTTTAATTTTGTAATGGGCGTAAAGGTGTAAACTATGCAAACAAATACTGTTGATTCGGTTGAAATGGTCGTATGTACCAGTGACGAGCGATACACTGCCTCGTCGCTGGCTGGAAAGTTGAGACTGATCGCCGGCTCGTCCACAATCGCCGGATCACACTGGGTCGTAAAAATGCTGGCAAGTTGGGAAGTTGGATAAGTTGTAAGTCGAGTTTGTGAGTCGCTCGCCCTCGCTTTCCTGCTCGCATTCACGTGCTCCAACCACTTCAACTGTAAATGTTATACGCACAATACTCACCACTCACCAATATGCTAATATTGAATTAGAAAATGATACGATGATGACACTTCTACTGATGGCTGATGGTAATTGCTACTAATTGTGTTTGCTAACTGTTTTTATCATCAAATCCATTTAGTCAAATATCTGTACCTTTACGTAGAGTATGTTTAGTTGGTTGCTGAACTCTTGCATAACTTCTATATTTGGTTATGTTGTATTGCCCATTGCAGTTGCAGCATATTTGTTATTTTTTCAATGTTTACATTGAGTTTAGAGTTTTACTTGATGAGAAAGGTAAGTGAATCGTGAATGTGAATGAATTCTTGCAAACCGGTTTCGCTTTTAATGGACCAACAAAACATGAGTCTGGCAGGGGCACAGGGCCATTATAAGAAGTATAAACCGTTTTACGAACAGGGAACAGGATCTCCGAGAATTCAATACCCCAGGTTACCAAAATTGTACTTTTTAAAGCCTTAGGTAGATTCATATCGTAATTTTTGAATTGTATGTAAAAAATGTAAATCCGAACTTGAAAAAGTTGATTAACCTTGACACAGTTACGTTTGGTTAAAGTTTTGCAACAGCAAAAGACCGAAAGCATAAAAAATACACACGCAAACTCATCAAATGTCAACTTCCTATCAATCCTACAACATTCGTGTTCGATGTTATACTTTGTTACTCATACAAGGTTGCAGTCACACGCGATGGACGGCAGCAGGTTTCTTGTTAAAAAGTTATTATTGTTATTACGATGATATAAAAGTAATTCAACGACGAAATGTACGATATCACGATACGTACAAACAAAATTCCACAATTCCAATTATTTGATTAAAAATGTGATGCAAAGGTTTACTTGGTTCACTTATTGCATAGCATAGGCAACCAAATATGCAACACTGTGTAATCTCTATCATATCCATATCTGTTCCTCCTTCCACTCGATATTCCCTAGTGTAATTTTAACTTATTGTTGCTGTGTGTAATGCTTAATGCTAGATAGCTAGATGCTAGAACGTTAGAAATGGTTAGCAACATGCGAAATATTTCCAAATTGATATAATAATGTTGTTGCAACTGCCAATGATAATAATCACATACCGGGTTAGTTTTTTGTGTTTTATTATACATACTAATTGATTAGCAGGCACCCAGGCACAAAATCGTCGTAAATATTGAAATAGGACAACAGTATGCTAATGGTGGATAATAAGTTGCATACATTAAATCCCTACGTCCCTATGTGTTTAAACAAAACTAACCCGGCATGGATGTAAATAATATGTAACGTATAATAATAAAATAGGCGCGGCGCCCCGGCGACGGTTAAATTAATAAAGCTTTCCACTTGAAAATAATCATAAAACTGGATTGTTTTTAAATAAGAGAATTATTCCATGCTTGGTTTTGTTAGTATGTCCATTATTACAAGGTCAACAGAGCTAACGACCGATCGCTAATGAACTTTTTACAATATTTATGCGTTAAACAACATCTAAGCGTTGAAGTGAAAGTAAACTAAAAAAAATTATACTGGGTGTGTACTGTGTGTAGAAATGAGTACATGATGAGCTTCACGTAGCGATTTCTTGGTTAATTCAAACTGACTTTACAGAAGTGTTCTATTTTTAAAATGGCTGCTGCTGTCATGTGTAGAACGTAAAATAGTACATTACATACTTAAAGTGGAAAACACCGAATTACATTACGAGCGCAATGTAATTCGGTGTTTTCCACTTTCAGTATGTAATGTACTATTTGTTATTTTGCATATTTATAACCTCAAAATTGAAACACAAAAATACAAAAAACTTAGGGATTCCAAGAATTACGGCGGTTTCACAAATGACAGTGATTTTAATTTAGTGCTCGTTACTATTACTATAATTGTACTTACCTACTATACAATAGTACTATTGCAAAGCAGGTTTTCAAGCATACCATATGGATTTATTTGTGTTGCCACTTTAGGCAACCAACATTGCATGTAGATCGTTGCAAACAAAATTCATACGATATGTTATGAGGGGTTATGACTTATGACCAAACTTACACACCCTGTATAAAGAACAAACAAGCCATGAAAATTAGGACTGGATATACCGAATCTGAGGTTATGTTCAAGGTTTATAAGTTTGAGTGCCCTGTTTAATTCATGTAAACCATGTAAATGTCATGCCACAGCAAATTTAAAAGACAATCCAGTCTCAATTCGCCACCACTCCCAAACTGTACCTGTACCAACCCCTGCTCAGCGTTGATTCAATCCCGATCCATAGATTAACACATTCAATACAACAATAATTTACCAGTTTTGCAAATACAGTACAAATGATTTCATCCGCGTTACAACTGATTATTGTATTTAGTGCACCGTATATCGTATCAAATTCAACATGTAACATTCAAAGTCATGTGCACTGTGCAGTGCACATCGAAACCAAGGTTCCAAGGGACATGGGCACAAAACGAAAAAAAAAAAGAAAAAATATGCACCTGCTCCATCATTATTATCTCCTTATCTTCTGATCTCCTCGTCGCATGTCGCAGCATCACATCAAAGAGCATAGTGCAAAGCATGCTTTCGTTTGTCAGAAAATGTGTCGCTTGTGATGTTTCTTAATAACAAATTAGCAATAGCGTCGTGTATAAATATCTCTTTAAACATTTTTGGTTACCATTCTTATGATATGCCTACAACCTACAACTAAATCAACATATACAATTCGTTGGATTGAACCATTAACTAATCACGCCTTTGTAAGCACTAAAACTAAAATAATACAATCATAAATAATAAATCAAATATACAATTTGTTACAATTACAATCTCTCTTCATTTCTTTGTAATATTTTTATACTTTCATATAGATTATCTTTTAGTTTAGTGTTTTTTTTAATGTACTATATATATCAATATACCGTGCGTCTATGTAAGAGCAGTTAAATCCGCTGTTTAAATAGACGCACGGTACACTGTAACTAGCTGCGAATAAATAAATAAGTTAAAAATGCGATATGAAATGCAATAACGTGACAAATGAAGTAAAATGAAAAAAAAATAATTTTAAATAAATTAATTTAAGTAATGAACTAATGAACAATCAAATAGGCCTATTTCTAGGTTAGAACCACCACACTTTAGAACAAGCGTGCATGGATTTTGGATTCTCGTCCGAGGTCAGAAACGCAACAAATGAAAACAAAAGAAAAAAGGCACTTGATTGACTTGTTTTTTTGTATCATCTTAGGTTAGGGTTAGCTTAGGTTTAGGATATTGCGGGCGGTTGCATCAAAAATGGTTCGCCTCCTGATGATTGGCGATCATCTGCAGCTGCTGTTCGAGTCTTTGGTTGTTCTTGATGAGGTACGCGTTCTCGATGTAGAGGCTCTTCACGAGCACATCGTTGCCGGCGAGCTTCTCCTGGAGCTTGCCAATGAGCCGAAACTGCTGGTCGAGCTTTGCGCATGCGTGCTGCAGCTCACCGCGCCAGTAGTGATCCAGCTGATTGTAGGCTATGCAATGAACACAGAAATAACCTTTAGTTTAAAACTTACAATAAAACTAACAAAATACAAAATATAATCATGGAGATGGCGCTGTAACGGCGACTCACATTTGTAAAGTTGTTCATACAAGCGTTTGTGATACTTCAGCTCGGATTGTAGTTCCAAGCAGCGGCGCTGCAGTCGCTGCATGGTTGCGGCGGCCATTTTGTCCGTAGTGCTGTTAGTACATACAGCCTCCATAGCGGAGGCGTTGTCGCTGTCGCTGGACGTGCAGCGTTTGAGATTGCGCGCCGGCTGCGTCAAGCTGCGCACATGACGGCGATTTTTCTTCGTTTTCAAAGGCATCGTTGTGTTGTGCGCTCGGTCAGCGCACGTTGAGGTAGGGATTGATATGCTGTGAGGCGCTGGAGCGTTGTTCATCTTCGGTTCGGGCATCTCGGGTATGTAACAATCAAAGTGCACCTTAGTGAAGGCCAAATTCATAAATCGCAGGTCGTCCACCTGCACAGCGACATCTTTCGGCCGGTGGCACTTTTGGTTGTCCAGCTGCTCACGCAGCGAGTCAATGAGCGACTCGCGCTCTTCAAAATCCAACAGCGCACGATTCTTATACTCTTCGTACTCAGTCTCAAGGTCTGTGTACTGTTTCTCGATCTGCGACTCGTCGATGGTGCTGAGGCGGCGACTCTCCTCTAAAAACTGCTCCTCGTATTCGGTGAGGCGACTGAGGACCTCGTTCAGCTTCTCGCTGCTCTGCGCCTGCTCCATTTCGTAGATGCTGCGCTCGTCCTCGAGCTTCTTCTGCCAGTAGTCCTCGCACTGTTCGTATTCATCACGCAGGAGTGTCAACCCCTGCTGGAGGCCGTCACACTTTTCCACCAATGTCGCATTCGCCGCCTCCAATGCGCTCAATTTCTCGGTATAGTCTTTGTGTTCGTTGTCATTGTGCTCGTCTATTGTCGATTCATCGCTCCCGTTACATCGGGGAATGATAAAAGTCGTTCGTTCGATCGGTTCGATCGTCTGGGCAAGCGCTGTGCGAAAATCGTTCGCGTCGTCGTCGTTCAGCGTGCTAAGCAAGTGGCCGAGCAATTTCTCCAACATTCTCGTGTAGTTTTCCTCGGCATTCTAAACACATTACGCATTAGCGAGACAAATCGATACGGTAACAAGGTAACAACAGAAAGAAAGCAAGATTTGTATGCAACCCAATATGCAGTACCTTCGAGTTTTGCTTCTAGAACATTTGCTCTATGTTTCAAAATGGTCGCACAAGCAAAGAGCACGGCTCTCACTCATAATTTCATAAATCACGATAACGAGCAGCACGAGCGCCATAAACAGCGCAATAATGGTGTTTTCTAGCTTTTTAATCACTTCGGCAACATGTGTCGTTTCTACTGAACAAAATGACCACACAAGATGATGAGACTTGAAGCGCTTGAAGCGTTGAAGTAAGTATAACCTACATTTCTTTGAATTTCTGTCGGAATTTCTGTGTTTTGTGTTCCCGGTGTTCCGATTTCGCCGCCATTTGCAATGAATGTCAAGTGTACAAGCGCAGCATGATTTACGACGTAGGTAATTAATAATAAAATAATAATTAGAAATGATTGTTTGCACGCACGTACCTCGTTGCAATCGAGTTGGATGGCGTATTTGCGCAGCAGGCTGTCGATGAGCGCGTGCTTGCGACGCGCGCCATCCACTTCGTCCTCCGCTTCCACGACGAACGACGTGTCCAGCGCGGTCGCCTCCCTCGCCTCGTGAAACTTGCGCATTTTGCCCAGTCGCGGACTTCCAGTTACTACAAAAACGCAGGCACAACACATATTTACAACTGAGCCTTATTACATCATAACTTCATAACATTTATCATAATTCAAAGCGCAGCTAATCAGTAAATTGCACGAAAACAACAACTCACTGGCACATTCAAAGTCGTAGTCATCGTTGGTGACCTCCCCGCTCCGCCGTTTGCCGCCCAGCCCGATGCCATCCAGATTGATCGGCTCCTCGTGGGTCTTCGCCTTCGCCGCCCGCCCGAAGGCGATCTCCTTGTGCAGCGCCTCAATTTGGCAGAGCATCTCGTCGTTCTGATCCTTGAGCACGCCGTTCTCGCGCTTCAACGCCCCGATCTCATCCAGCAGCTCTCCGCTCCTCATCGTTTCCACCTCGAGCACCTTAAGCTTCTCCAGCTCCAGCTCGTCGATCTGCTGCTCCAGGCTGATCTTGACCTCCTCCAGCTCGAACACTTTACTCGCCAGCTCCTTATTCTCACCCTCCACCACCCCAAGGTAATTCTGCACGCTCTGCAGGTTATCCCGCAACATCAACTCCTCGCACTCCAAAGTTTTGATCTTCTCCTCCAACTCCTGATTACTGAGCACCATCTGTTCCTTCTCTCCAGAGAATTGCTCCGAAAGCTCGCGCAATACCTCAGCGTGCCGCGCCTCTATACACTTCATCTGTTTTTGAGCCTTCTGCTCGAGCTTCAAGACGTTTTCATCGACCTCCTGCGCAAGGAGCGTTGACCTATTGTTCGCCTCGGATATATCAAACTTGAGCTTCTCTTTCTCTTCGCATACCTGCTGCAGAATGGACTTGAGGCATTTAATCTCAGCCTGGTATATTGTGATGAACGCCTGTAACAGGGCGACTAACGGATTGTGATCGATCCGCAGTTCGTTCAGCGATAAACTCTTGATTTCCTTCTCTAAAATGCTCGCCAGCTCCGAGACGTCGACACTGACGTTCGGCGCGAACCCGAGGTCCTTGAGCAGGAGCTTCGGGGCGGCGATCCCCGCCGATTCCCACATCTCAGCTATCACTTCCTGACTGATATACCCAGATCCATCCGGTCCAAGCGTAATGTGCACCGGTTTCTCCGCATCCGAGTTCAAGATAAAACTATCGGATGAATCCTCGCCGAGAAAGTGGCTCCACGTGTCGTCCTTCTTGAGCGCCCCCAGCAGCTCCTGAAAACTGATGCGCTTCTTGTAATCCACAACGGCGTTGTTCGACAAGTGGCGAATCACGTTCTCCGTTAGTTTGTCCAGGCCAATCGCTTCAAAGACCAGAATCAGCTCGCCCTGGTTTAGATAGCCGTCATCGCCGACGCCGAGCTTGCGCCATGCCTCTCGGAGCATCTCCTCCGTGCAAGCCTCGGTCATATTGGAGGCGGTGATGAAACTCGTCTCATCGTACGACGTCACCGATGTCACACTGGGTACGGACGTGCAGCGCTGCAGTCGCACCTGCTGCGGTCGTATGTGATCAGCGGTGGAGTTCGATCGCTGAATGCCGTTCAAACCGCCGCCGATGGAGGCGTCGTCAATGCGCGGACGACTCCGTCGGCCGTACTTCTTCGTGCCGACGACGTACTTTGGCGCTACCTCACGGTCCTTCTCCTTGTCCAGGAGCAGATTCTCCTTGTCGTTATCCTTGTCCTTGTCTTTGGGCGTGGTGCTGCTCTGCATGTTGTCTAACAGACGCAGCAGGGCATCCTTGAACTGCGGGAATGTGGCGCGCGAGCGCGCCTGCTTGCCCAGGAGCGATGTGATTAGATCGTCGCTCTTGTCCTGCAGCTGGAGGGTTTCACAGAGCTGGAGAAGGCCGGTATGATCCAGCGAGCCATCGTTCTCGCTGGCGTGGCTGCTGAACACTTTGTAGAGTTGCTCTTCATATGGATCCAGACACTGTTCCATCATACACTACTCAACTGGAACATGGAACATTGAACAAAAACTAATACACTTGTAACAAATCTGCTATATAGCAAAGAATTTTCAAAGAAATTCGACGTAAACACCGGAATATCTTCCGAACGCGTGATTTTCTTAGTTTCTTTTCGGATTCGGACGCTTTTTAATATGCACTTTGTTGCAACCCTCTCAGAGGGTCAGATATACAACTCTAGCAAATTTTATACAAGTGTACCGTCGGCTTTACCCTGTATTTTGAAATTTTGATTAAACAATCAACATTCTTGAGAGTGTGATTGTAATTCTGTATTGTTGTGACTGTGACTGTGACTTCCTTGTGTTACCTTTTCATGCAGACATGCAGTCTAATCAAACCAAGCCGCAATTCAATTGTTTCATTAATAACGCGAACTTTTACCAGTGCCAACCACCAAGCTCCAACCAGTTGACGGAATTCTTGATCGAGCGGATAAATAGAAAGGTCGAGCGTCGTGCACTTTTTGCGCGTACGCGGTGACTATCGTGACTCTATCAGGCGTTATCACTGCGTGTTTAGGTGTTTATGATGTTTACATTCACTAGCACTACTCACTCACCCAGGCACGCTGCGCGTCGACCATCGGCCACATGCATGTGTAATTCGGGGGACCGGGGGGGACTATTGTATGCAAATGCTCGGACGGTTCGGTTGTTTGTCAGCCGATGTTGGAATTCCGGTGTCGTCGCTCGTCGCACATACACACGGCGCGGAGAAAATCACTTCGTCATCGCGGGAAATAGCTTAATCTTGTCGTTGTTGTCGATGTTGTTCGCTGGCCGCAGCGCGACTGCGCGACTACGCATGCACTCTCCGTGGTGCAAGAGCCAGCAAGCTGCAGGCTAACGGGAATTCTCTACGACTGCGACTGCGACTGCGATCTTGAGGTGCCTGCTCGAGTCCATCGCCGTCGTGCCACTACTACAACAGCTAACAGTGAAGTCAATCACAACAAACTTGGAAGTCGCTTGGAAGTGTGTCAATCGTGCTGAACGTTCCGTACGTTCGGCTCGAACTCGACGATCGTTATGCAACCAAATACGCAGCTAACATAAAGCTACCTAATCACTTACGTCATACAAAAATTAAAATGTAAGATTTTACGTTGAATTAGGTGTAAACGGAAATTTGAAACACAAACACATCAACTACTAATAAACAAAGCTAGCCGTTGCTTCTGTGCATCTTCTAGGCTAGAAATGTATTACAACAAGTTCTCTTGTTGCAACACTCTGAATATACTTTCTCTGACATTCACATCTCAACACTCAACCAATCGGCGCACAGAAGTTCTATTGCAGAAATGTCAAATGGAATTTAAAATGTTTTACACCTAATTTAGATAATTTGCGATATTTTACCACATTCCCACTAATCTCTGTACTTGTGCACATTCTTCACAATCAATGCGATATATAATCCATTTATCACTACTGATAAAACTTGATTTTGAGCCTTTTCGGAGGTTTAAGCGTTTTAAGGTTAGTTGACCATAAAACAACATTTATTTACTACTTAATAATTATTCTAACATGGTTCCTATCACACTCCAACAACATCCTTGCCATCGACAATGCCCGTCTGCTGCTGTTCCAGCTCAGTGCCCTCAAACATTTGCTGTTGTTTCATTAATTCTTGCAATCGTAACATGTCAAACTTTGTTCTGGAATATTCATATCTGCATTTTGTCCAATAGCCCAGTGTCACCACCATGAAGCCAAGCATGCCGGCGTTGCACGCTGCTTTTGTTCGACTGGTGAACATGAAGAAAGCTAGCCCAGTGCCCAAGCCACTGCCAATTCCATAAAG
Source organism: Geostiba sp. GC000077 (assembly GCA_030264215.1). NCBI lineage: Eukaryota > Metazoa > Arthropoda > Insecta > Coleoptera > Staphylinidae > Geostiba > Geostiba sp. GC000077. Next base: position 3,984 of record JARJDQ010001860.1, on the reverse strand, counting down.
GTAACTATTTCGAAAACAGGGCATTTTGGAAACATCTCTGCCAAAAATGACTAGACCCTGGAAAATACACAATAAAGAGTGGATCTTGGTACTTACAAGGCTTACTTTTTTGTTGGTGTTTTCTGGAATTTCCTCCATTGTGCTAATTTGTTTGGTAAATACTAAATATTAAATAAATTAAGATTTATTTTACAACAATCGACATAACCAAATTTTCTTCTTGCTTGATGTGTAATGTTGGTTGCATATAGTAATTCCAAATAAAACATAAGAGTTACCGAGAGTTGCAAACATTTTATTTTATTACAAATGAAAAAAACATAAATATAACCAACATTAACACTTTATGAAGTAAATTCATTTATGGTACGACGTTCCAAGTTGATTTTGTGTATCCTCTTGCACATACCTGTAAATTATTGTATAAAACAATTGTTTGTTGTTCTGATTCTGATAATAACCTTACCTTTTTAATGATATCATCCACACACAACATTCTTATCTTTTCAGCTGTGGCAGGTGCATTCAGTTGAAAATCCTCATGAACATTTTGTTCCTTTCTTGCAGATTTAATGGCTTCACGAATAGCAAACAATGCTGAGCTGGCTAGGAACAATGGCGGCTCGCCAACGGCTTTCGATGAGAACACTGCTCGCGGATTGGACGATCCTTTCAACAGCGAGACATTGAACTCGATTGGTATGTCTGAGAAGCCAGGAATTTTGTACGCTCCCGGCCCTCGGGCCATTACAGTGCCTTCTGGTGAGAATAACATTTCCTCAAGGACGAAGAGTCCATAACCTTGCATAAACGCCCCTTCCACTTGTCCAATATCAATGGCTGGATTTAAACTGGATCCTAAAGCAAGATTTAACAACAAAATGTAGGAATACTATAATTTTTTTATTCTAGAGGTTATGTTACCGAGATCCATGACAATGTCAGTGCGTAGTACACGATGATCCCCTGTAAGGCAATCAATCTCCACCTCAGTGCAAGCTGTACCAAAGGTAAAGTAGTTGTATGGAGTACCAGAGTTGGTAGACCAGTCATAGTATACATCGGGTGTGGCAAAATGCCCGACGACGGAGAGATTCACCCGCTCGAAGTAGGCTTTGTTCACTAGTTTTTCCCACGGGAGATTGGGATGCTTTGCTTTAAGTGGTGCAAGTCTTTCCTTGAGTGTTTCGCATGCTTTCTAAAATAGAAAGGAAACTGTAATGGACTATAGCACTTATGTTGGGTTATGTTCTTAGGTCTTCGTTCTTACCAGCACAGCCATTCCATTCAAGTCAGAGCCAACACTCGCAGCGCTCGGAGAACTATTAGGCACCTTATCAGTAGCGCACTCGTTGATGTGAATTCGTTCGGGAGGCACATCCAATACCTTGGCGGCAATCTGAATCATCTTGGTGAATAACCCTTGACCCATTTCAACGCCGCCAATGGTAATCAGTATGGATCCGTCGGTGTAGACGTTGATCAGGCAACCGGATTGTTCTAAGAAGGGCACACCAAAACCAACGCCGTACTTTGTCGTTACCATTGAGATACCACGCTTTTTCCATGTATTTCTTGCATTGAACTGTTCAATTTCGCTTTGTCTGCTGTAATAGTTGGCCTTTTTCAGGCACTCATCAAGGCACCGTTGTAAATTGCAGTTTGTAATGCTTTGCCTGTAATGTGTCCGATCGCCTTCTTTGTAGACGTTCTTCATCACTACCTTTATATGATCCATGTTCAGATGCTCCGCCACCTGGCGGATCATATATTCAGCAGCGAACATTGATTGTGGCGCACCAAAACCTCGAAATGCAGTGTTCGTCGGCAGGTTAGTTTTGCATATCTTCCCAACCACTCGGAGGTTTTTAATTCGATAGCAGTTTTCGACGTGAAACACGGCGCGTTCCAACACTTCAGTGGACAAGTCATGTGAGTATCCGCCATTTGCAAACAACTCCACGTCCAGGGCATCGATAATACCATCGGGTGAGAAGGCCACTTTATATTTGACGAGATACGGATGACGACCACCTGTGCTGAACATATCTTCATCGCGATCTAGAAGTATTCGCACTGGACGGTTGAATTTCATTGCTGCTACTGCGGCCGCCATTGCAATCGGTGCCGTGCGCGATTGCTTACCTCCAAAGCCGCCTCCAATGCGTTTGATGCGCGTGACGATTTTATGCTGCGCAATGCCCAACACTCTCGAGACGAAATCCGTGATTTCAGCATGATGCTGAGTTGATACAAACATTTCCAATTCATCCGTCTCTTTGGGAATGACCAGGCATCCATGTGTTTCAAAGTAAAAATGTTCCTGGTACCCAGTTCTGGTGCAACCTTTAATTGTATAATTTGATTCTTTGAAGGCTTGATCAACATTGCCAACGTCAATCCGTCTTTCGACGGGAAAGAAGGAACAATGCTCAATGGCATCTTCGATGGAAATCAAACAGGGTTGTAAGGGTGCGTATTCAACATTGACCAGCTTTGCAGCGCGTTGGGCTTTAGTTTGATCCAAAGCCAAGATGGCGCCGATCAATTGACCTTGACTTGATACCAAATTGGTTAGGAACAGTTCTTCGTCCTGGCAGACGGGACCTAACTTATTGCGGTCTTTGGGTATGTCCTCTGCGGAGATGAAACCAATTACGCCATTTTGCGACAGCGCCATCTTGGGATCTACTGATTTTATGAGAGCGTGCGCCTTGGTTGTGTAAACGAAAGCCATGTAGAGTTCATTCTCAATGTGGGGGATGTCATCAGTGTAGATCGCTTCACCAGTGGCTTGTTTCAGTGCCGATCTGTGTACTAACGGTTGACCAACTGGTGAGACGTCACCTTGTTGCTCATGCTCAGTAGGGTTGATGTTTATGCTGTAGAATTGTGTACTTGATGGAGGAATATAGGTGTATTTTTTGATGGCACTTTGACTTGACGCTTCTACATGTCCACCAAGGATCTGCTTCATTTCCAAGTAGGTTTTGAAGAAGAAACTGATAGCAAGAGTTCGTCTATAGTCAATCATCCCGCCTGGAGCACTAGGGGCAAGTGGTGTGTTCTCGAAAATCTTGCCACAAGCAATTTCAAACATGTCCTGGTTCCATTCCAATGCTCCTAGGTGTTTGTTCAAATTGACAGTGAATGTGGTTGAGGCCAAACCTCCAAAAGCAACTATTAGGTCTTGTATTGTTTTCTGAGTTTCGGGATTCAGGACAATGTTTATTGCCGTATTGACAATGGCAGTGTCGTCATCCCTTCGCCGAGATTGCTTGTGAGCGAACACATATTGATTCGGAGTACAAAATGGTATTGCAATGGCTTCCAGAATTTCATGTGGGCCCACAATGGTTTTCCTGTAGCCTGGGTAGAAGTGCTCGTCCATGGGGACAGTGCGACTGCCTGAGATACTTCGAAGATGAAGACGTGCCCTGACAGCCATCCAAATTGGATTCAGGTCTGAAATGGGACTTCCCGTCATTATGTTACCACCAATCGTGGCTACACTTCGAATTTGTTTGCTGGCAAACAAATGTAACATCTCCACCACTGATTTGCAGATACGAGTTTCCCAGGTGGGACGAGTTGCTATCAACTGCTTGAATGTACAGTCAAGTTGATCCAAGCTGACAGCGGATCCAATGCGAACACCTTCACTGGTCACTACAATTAGATTGAGTTCCATTACAACGGCGGGTTGTATGTAGACAGGGTACAATTGCCCTTTGAATTTTACTTCTACCCCAAGCTCGGTGTTGCCTCCAACAATCTTTGCACCTGGATTCTGAAACCTGAGCCGTAAAAGTTCCTCCAGGGTAGTTGGTCTGTACCAAGTGACCTTGTCACCTTTGAAAACCAATGATGTGACATCATAACGATCCTGTAGTTTTAACTCTGGCGGAAAGATGGGTTCCTGGGAACTGTCGTACGGGACGAATTTACTTGGCTCAAACAATTTGCCAGGTTCCTCTTTGAGGG
>JARJDQ010001837.1:0-11804 GCA_030264215.1 Geostiba sp. GC000077 | reverse complement strand
TATTGTCCTGTTTAAGACAATGTACTATTGTCGAGGTCGAAGAATATCTAAGTCCTTTTTGAAGGGGTGGAACCTGAAATATTCATTTCGATATTAAGAGGCGTCGCTAGCAACAAAAAATGAAATTTTACAAATATACGTCTAATTTCTTTATAAAAAATTTAAGCAGGTTCAAATTTTAGCACGATGTATATTATACTATACTATGAATCCCGGAAAGCATTTCTTTTTATGTTATTGTTATTATTGCTATAAATTTTAAAAATTTAAATGAAATAATAAAAAAAAACAAATGCATTGCCGCATGGAAATTATTATTATAATAACAATTTATTTATTCTTTACAAAAATCCCGTAAGTTCAAAAATACGTCTTTAAAACGTCTATAAAAGAAGTTCGCTTAAAATATGAATTTTTGATTTTAGGCTTCTGGAACTGCCCAAGCTGCGCTCGCCGGAAAGCAAGTCATTCTCCAAGGATTAGAACAGCAGGTCCAAGATGCCAAGACGGGCCTGGATGGTGAGAATATGCAACTGATGCAAGCTCAGCGCAGCGCCATGGCCTCTCAACAAGCAGCCATGCAAGCCGCCCAGCAAGTCAACGTCATCCAGGCAGCCCTCAACGCCGCAATGGCGACGTCAGAAAATGCCCAAACGAGCGCCTCCGAGGCAGCTGGCGAGCTAGCCGCTCAGCAATCCATGGTGGGGGCGGCGCAACAACGCCTGCAAACCCTCATGGAGCAACTTCATGGAGTGCGCATTGACTTCGAAGCGACGCAGGCGGCAGCCATGAAAGCCATGCAAGCTGCGCAGCAAGCTCAAGCGAATGCAGCCGCCGCAGCCGCCGCCGCCGCCAAGGGCCTAGAGGACGCTAATAACGCTGCTAAAGGCGACGGAGGTGGCGGCGACAAAAAGCAAGCCCTCACTGACTATAATTACTACTACAAGTGATGATTACTAAAAAGTGTTATTTACGTTTACATGTTTACAATATCTGTTAATTATCTACTTTTTGTATGAAACAAGAAACAAGAAACAAGAACTAAAAGAAACATTCGAATAAATGTGCGAATTCGACGATATTGCGCCGATTTCTAATTGCGTTCGATGCAAGGTCACGTTTGCAAACTCACTTAACTTCTAATTTAATTTACAGCGTTAAGACTTAAGACATATAAGTAAATTCTAAGTGAACAACAGGACTTGCATTCCCAGGTTTATGACAGTATACCTTCACAGTTCATACACAGCTTCTGTTTAACTGATTTTCAAAGAGACTTAAGTAGATCCCGTTATATCACTGATCGCCGATTTGAGTATGAACTGACTCTTGGTCTCTTGGAAGTGGCCGAGAGGTGTGCAAGAGTCGAGCATGTCGCGTGGAAAGAGACTGGGTCAGCTGGTCGGTCTTCTTGGGGGCGACCGGGGTCTCCCCGGTGCGTGGCTCGGTCTGCGGAGGAACTTGAGGCTTGAGGCAACTCCAGCACCAGCTCGTTACCAACCAGCCAGTCCGCACGCAAAGCTGCACCAAATCGCGTCGGCGCCGTCCTTTCACATCGCACTCCAACTTTACAAATCGCGATTTCGAACGCAAACCATTCAAAGAAAAAACCGAACGCGGCTAGTGCTCGATAATGTTACAACACTTGTAAACAATTTACAAAACACAGCGAGTGCATATCGAAATTAAAATTTAAAAAGAAATCAAGTTACAATAAATTTAAAACTTTGTGTTGGAGTTATAAAGTTTAAAGATATAACGAAAAATGAAGTGTGCTAGTGTGTTACTATTTCTATTCATGATAGGTAGGCTTATCTTTCTATTCTAATGAAGTACTCACCTAGTTTTAAGTATGTTGGAAGAGTTTGTGTAAATATATAATTATGCATCCATCGTCCAAGCCTACACTAAACTCTAGTCTCTAGACCTAGACTTCAAAATGTAAATATTAGCGTGTAGCGTGCCACGTGAGCAAAATTAGGTACACAAATCAATGAATTTTGTTCGCACGTGGCCACGCGTGGATTTATAGCAAACTCATGATTTTCGGACATCGCCAACTCGTACAACAGGTAGCAACGCGAAAAATTTGCACTTTTGCAGCACATAGCAATTAATCCAATCACCAGTGTCAACCGTGTGTCAGCAATAATTAAACACAACAACAACGCGAAGTAAAGTTAACTATTTCAAGGAAAATCCACTTTTGATCACGTTCGTATTCATGCAAATTGCAAATTACATTCGAAACATGTTGAAATATGTCATAATCAAGATATTCACGACTTTCAAGAGCAAACAGTTGAAATAATACGTTCGCCTTCTGGGACGCATTGTCAATTGTAACCGCAAGTGTATTTTTAGTTTTAGGACAGAAGGACAGTTGGTCAGTTGGTAATAAATAATAACGAATTCGCGTAAATTTGGGACCACGTTTTGTCGGCCATTTTATGTCCTCGTAAAATGCATACAGGGACAATCAAAGTGATGCCATCAAAAAATCCAAAAGATTTCTTTTGTTACTTACTGCACGAAGAAGTACATAAATTTTATTGCTAATTGATGATTGGTTTTGTTGCAAAATGTTCACTTATATAAAACGTCGATGAGTGCCAATAAAACATGTAATTAACCTAATAAAATTGCGAAAATGTGCTCTCAGAAGAATGTATCAAAATGAGTACTCTTGACAACATGTGCAATATACAGGGTCTTCTGAAGCATCATTAATATAAAAAAAAGCTGCTGTAATTATGCTTTACTTACAATGTGTGTGATGTACTTGTAATTATTTGTATAAAAAATTGTTGTACAGTTTTGTTGTGTGTTGTTGTATAATGTACATTTTCTACTTCTATGTATTTTGTATCATACTCTATATAACTTCATGTCCCGTACGCTGTGGGTATATTTGATAGTGTCGAAATGTTGGAATTTTAATGTGACGAAGCTTTCTTCTAAATTGTACACAAAATCACTTTACATACTTTATTTACGCATAAATGCCGGTCAAGCACTCGAATTTGAATTGTTTGATGGAACATCATCTTTACGTAATTCGTTACTTTATCCATTCCAAGAAAATAAAAATTCTTCAGATTTCTTTTTCTTTTCTTCATTGATGTGAAGGTGGATTTTGGATAATTCTTCCGTTTGTCAAGTCAAGTGAAGTCAAGTCAAGTCCACTCGCCGGTCGAAATGCGGAGGCAATGAGTAATATTCAATGTGGGTCAGTGGGTCTCCATCGGCGTGGCCAAATAGTGCGGCGGCGAAATTTCCAACAATTCCGACTCATCCTTTTTGGCACACTTCATAAAGTACTACGTCGAAAATTCCAATCATGAAATATCAAAGCAAATCCAAAACCAACACGAAAAACAAAACAATATAATTTCGTTTTTTTCACGTTAAAAAAAACGTATTAATAATTAAAATTAATCACACCTTGGCAGTTGCTACACATTTAAAATTTTAATTTTATTTCTAACATTATTAGATTTCTTTTTCACTTCAAACACGAATGAACCCAAGAAATACAGGGTGGACTAAAATTGGCGGAAAAACGCCTAGAAACTTTGTAGTTTATGTCAAAAGAAAACGATAATCTTAATATAATCTTTAGGTTACAAATATGCATAATAACAAAATATTTTTCGTTGCACAGCAGCTGTTGAAAAAGTTGAACACTTCTCCGAAGTCAGTTTTCTTTTAAATAGCATCTAAGCAGAATTATAATGTTTTTAAATTTTCACTTAAATTAATTTGAAATATTACGCATATTTATAACCTAAATATTGCAAATTTGATGACCTCGTGAGGCAAAACAGCATTTTAGAGATTATCGTTTTCTTTTGACATAAACTGCAAATATACCTGGCGTTTTTCCCACAATTTTAGTCCACCTTGTATTATTCGTATAGAAGTTCTGATTAGTCTGTGAAGAAGAACTTTTATTTATTACTCTCGCGTGTGCACCAATTGAATCGAAAACCAAAATTGAAACTGTGGCTGAGAAAGTATGTGCTCACTGCTCAGTAAGCAGGTATTTTATCGTAAATTAATCGTTTCATGAGTTTCGAGTTTTGACTGTCGTGTTCGAAGCTCGTGGTGGCGCGGCGAGGGCAATCGAGTGTGAATAATATCCTACGCTGCACATGCACATGCACGAGTTCGGTGCAATTGCAATGAAAACCGCTTTTAGAATGTATGAAACGCACAAACCGAAATTGTGTGCTTGATCTAAGGTGGAGTCGCCGAGCGCACGATTCCATGCGTTTTTAAATAATAGGAGAGCGGGAGTGTTGTGATAAATGTTCCACATCCACAATACCACAATTCACATCAACAATAGCAACCAATGGCCAGCAATTAACTTCCAACAACTTGCAATATTATCTCAATGAGCAAAGTGTTGCCAACGCGAACCAAAAGTAAAAGTACACACAATTTAAATGTTTTAATTGATTACTTGGCTTAGTCATATGATGTATGAAAAGCAAAGAATCTGGTCATAATTGGAACGGATGTATAATTACAAATACAATGGGTTGATGATGAGAAAAGAAATGCTCCAAAAGTCTCATTTTGAATTTTCACATGAAACGTACTCACACGGCACATTACTTTATCAATCAAAATTCAAGAAGCAGTAGCTTTTAATTAGTGGTCTCGCCAACATGTAAAATAAGTTGCCTACATTACAAAATTATATTTATTTATACAGGGTGTGTTTGCGATCTTGAGTTTATCGTTCTAGGGAATGATAATATTCTTGAAAAAGAGCTTAAAAATCATCTTAGTAAATCTCGTCTCATTGACGAGATTTTTTGTACTTTTAACATTTAATAAATTATTTAAGATTTGGTGTTTATCCTTAAACCCTTATACGGGATGATAGTACACCTCAAAAGAAGTATTTAAACTAAAAATTATCTTAGTAAGAGTCTTCTCATTGACGAAATAATAATTTTTAATCTTTCAAAATTAAGAAAAAACATTTTTATCACGCCAATAAGAGGACTTTAAGTAAGATAGTTTTTGGTTCTTTGCTTTTGTAGTGCATTTTCGTCCCCTAAAAGGATATACACTAAATCGTAAATTATTTTTTTAATTATTATAATTTAAATAAAATTATTATCTAGCCAAAGAGACGACTTTTACTAAGATAATTTTTGGGTTACCGTAAACACCCTGTATATTAACTTTTAGATAATAAACCTTTGCTGTATATAGCCGTACTGTAAATTTCTGTAGATTTGTTGAATGTAAACTGAGCTTGGACTAAAACAGAAACTTTTATCCTTACTTTACCAAAAGACTTGACCAACTACAACAAACAACAAATAAAATACCAGCATGTATTTCTCCACATTCTCAACATATAACTTTATTTGGTTGCAGGCGGTACTTGGCGCCTTGGCCGAGCCACCTGTGTCCTGGAGTCAGATTTCGGATTTATAATCAACTGTGCTTTTAAGAAATCAAGCCTCTTCCGAATTAGAAACCTAGGGGGTGTCAAAGCACACGCTAGCCTTGGTAAACCATCAAACCTCTTTTCTCTACAAACAACCTTTTATTTTATTTATTTATCATATATTAATAAATTGACTAACCGATGTTTTAACGAAATTATATAATTTTAAGTTTGTGCCATGGCATTATTAACACCTTGCACGCTCTTCAATGATTAATCAAGTAAACAAAACACCTTCACCACATGGGTTGATAGTCATCTACAATTTCATATCACATAACATCATAACATCAATTACATGCGGCAGTGTTACATAAAAATAATGGACTGGTTGCCTGAGTATTAGCGCTTCATTGAAATCATTGAAATCGCCAACAATCACTTTCAAATCGTTTCCATGTTAATCATCCTTCGCCAGCCGCCATCGTTAATTGCGATTATATGCGAACAGCGAACGTCGATGCCCAAACAACCAATCAGCATAATTACGATCATCGCATTCGCAATCCGTATAAATGCAATGTGAATCCGTCAAGCTTTCAAGTTCAAGTCCATTCCGCCGCCATTTGCGTGCGTGTGTTGTGTGGCAATCGCAATCGCGAAATGCGTAATATTCGACTTTGACATTCACTATTCATGTTAATCATGCGTTCCTCGCATTGTTTAAAGTATAAAGCACCAACCTCAAACAGTGGGAATTCAGCAAACAAAGAACAGCCAGGTGCAACTCTCACCTCGGCTAAGATCTTCCTGCAGATCGTAAACAAAAGACTAGAAACACCAAATTTACATTTTACAATACATTCAAACCCACGCAACATTGATTTTTAATGTATTTTATGTTTTATTGTTTTCGTCTTGATTCTTGATGTTTGTCGTGTTTTGAATTAGTTTGTGTTTTGACTTCCGTCCTTTCAGAAGCAATTAGGCACGAAGAGAATTGGAATTGAATAAGTTCCTAATAAATTTGCACTTTTTGTGCAATTATTCTTTAATTAAATTTAAACGTCAACCCATTTAAACGCAAAGTGTGTTTCGAAGATGAAAATGCGTAAAATTAATTTATAATTGAGGCATAGCGGCAGGTTTATATGATTTCTTCGCGTCTTCGTGGTGTAATTAGAGGCGATTATTTAAATTTCACTCAGCTAATTAGTAATTGGGCTTGGGCTATTAGGCCGCCGGTCCGCCGATGCCAGGTCGCGATTGGTCGGGTGTCGGGTTCAAAGTTGCTGGCGCGCGGCGTTGCCATTGTTGCCACATTGCGCATGGCGAGGTTGCAGTCACGCCGGTTGAGCTTAATCACACGAGCGAATATCGAATCGATTGAATCTGCTGTTAGAATGAATATCTAGAATCAAGAATCAAGGTCTGGTTACAATTAGCACGTTTATTTTCGACGGATACAGATTTTACATTTAAATTATTGCGATTGCGAATGCATTTGGGCGTGAATGTTTCTAGTCGAAATATACAAATGTAGAACCTCTCCTCCTCTGTAATGTTTCAAGTTCATTCTATCGATTTGACACAGATAATCTAAAACTAATTCAAGAATTCAAGTTTATTTGAGTTTCTGTTTTTATATTCGCATATTTTTTATTAATCGATGAAAAAATTGATATTACATAATTTTGTTTCTAACATAACCAGTGAGTGGCTCATATTCAACCCTTGCCTCGTTGATAACTAAACAGAAAGCTCGTGTAGTAGTTGTGAAATTAGTAGTCGATGCGAACTCGATTTTCAAATCTAAAATTCCATTAACCAACGTTTCATTCTGTTTTGAGACGTCGATAACAAACAACATTTTCTCCTTCATGTCCTCAAAGCTCATCGACACGGGCCACAACTCCTGCTCATAGTAAACACTGCCAAAGCTTTTCAACATGCGATAAACCTCAAGATAATTCCCCTTTGAAATGTCTAAATTAAGATCATTGTAGGGAATTGCCTTAGAATTAACAAATGCAAATAAAAAATACAAATAAAAATAATTTTATAAAGTTAACTTGATTTGCGAAAAATAAATTCAGGTCCAAAACATAATTTCTTTAAAGGCCTAAATGTTTAGCAGGGAGGAATATATGAAATGATAAGAATATAAAAATATCACCCATAGAAGATTGTAGATTGTAGATTTATATGGCAGCACACCCTTGTGTGGACCACCCATAGAAACTATACCATTGATTTTTTTAATTTTTCTAGTGAAAGTCTTTAATTAATGCAATGAAGTTAACCTAATATTCATAGGTACCGAATCGGAATGTTGACCTTTTACTTTTAAATTTCTTCACATTTCTAAACATTATAAACATAATAAGTTAATAGTTTTATTATAGACTTGTTCTGCGCATTTTTTCTGCCGTCATTCAGTTTATTGAGTCTTAACTCGTATGTCATCCACTATTTGTTAAGTTAGGTAACATCATTTGAAGTTGGAATGAATAAAAGTTTCTCTTTCGCATGTGGCATATCTTTACGCACAACGCACTCGTAAGTGCATATATTCATATCTTGGTGTTGAATGTCGTACATTCGTGTTTTCATAGATACCAACATAGCCACTCAACCCTAAGAATACAGTTTTGCTACTAAAATAAACCGAGTGTTCGTATTATGTAAATGTGAACAACGCAAACATTGGAATTGCCATAGTTTCACTCTTTCCACGTATGTTCCAGGTGAAGTCACCGATTTACAGCAGTTGGAAGTTTTCCAAGTATAACTTTGGTGAAAATATGCGTGTTAATAATTACGTTCGCCATTTGTCACTCGGTCGGTGCGATACGTCGCTCAGCAAACTTTCTTCAATTTCTTGCGCAGCGAGCGAGATTACACGCAAAAAGTGTGCACAGTGCAGAAAGACCGAAAGCAAACAGGCAACAACTGACACATGCCTTGTGTCACATAAAAATCGTATTAAACCATGATTACTGAACGCAAAACATGCGATTCGCAAATCATGCACGACGCACGAGGACTGTGAGGACTGAGGACTGAGGACAAATAACTTTGATGCTTTCTTCATCACACATTCGATGATTATGTACTTCTTTCATTCCAGTCGTGAGAAATCATCTCCCTCGACGAGAGATTAGAAAATTTCCATTCTGTGTCAAGTTTGGTTACACTTTGACCTCTTGGGAAATCGTTTAGGACCGCGAAATTTTACCAATCCGTACTAAATCAACTCCAAGTTCGCCTCGCAAGAACAATCAGTTACCACACGACAATCCGCCGACAAACACCAATATACTCATGATTAACAAAACTTTCATCACTTTATCATCTGCATGTCATCAGCTACAAAAATGCCTGGCTTTGTATTAACATCAATATTCATTTCAAGTCTAACATTTTCAATTTAATATCCACTTAAGTCTTATAAGTCTAAGTCACATCAAAATATAAATATGTATGTAGGTATTATTTTACCATTTTAACATTTAGATATTTAGAAATTTCGTGTGATGCATGCCGCTAATTATCATACGTAACGGCATACATATGCATAAGAATCATAAAAGCCATAAAATCATAAAGCACCTGGATGGTTGGCATGCTGGCGTGATAGACATCGTCACTTTGTTAAACGGGGACAATTTGGCCGTAACCGATTGGCACCTTTGCAATGCACTCTGTTTGTTTGCTTTTTTGCATAACGAGTAACGTTTACGGTGTTTGTCTCTGTCGCGGACAGGTTTCAGCCTGGGCGATGAACTCGGCTTCAAGGAGTCCATCTCGAACACGGAAATCAATCGGCGACGATCTGCTCAGGGGTCCAAGTTTACTGCGCAGGCTGTTTTAGCTCAGCAGCAGCAAGCGCAAGCACAAGCCCAACAACAACAGGTATAAAACAAAAGTGTCTTTGATCAAGGGAATGCCTTTGCCACGTTTGCCACAATTTGAACAACAATCGTTTCTAGATTCATATTTGTCTTTGGGAGAGCAGTTTCAGGACTCATAAAGTACTAGGCCAGAAATTAGTATTTGACTTCTCATCATGAAGAAAAAAATAGAGAGATACTATCAATCTTTAAATCAGTTTATTATCCACAATTAGTATATTAAAAATTTGTTAGATTATGCCCAGAATGCTCTGCTACTCTCTCCATATGTTACGGTTATAGTGCATAATCTGTAAATGTGCACATTTACCGTGCACAATTTCTAGTGCAATTTCTAGTGCAATTATCTAGTTCCTTGTCTTAGGGCCTTCTTAAAATATGCAATACATATTTCTATTCATTTTGCAATTTGAAAATAAAAGATATTGAAAGCCGGCCCTGCTTTTAAAGTCATATTCAACAAAAAATCGTTCCCTTGACCAAAAACAGTTGAACCACAAAAAATTAACATTTGCTGGAGAATCTGGAGTTGTGTCAGATTGCACCAGATTACATAATTGGCTCGTCCTTGCAGCCAATTTACGTGAACGCTATGATGTATCATGTGCATCAGATGTAATAGATGTTGTGATGTGTGGCTGCAGCAGTTTTATTTGCAAGTCATTACGACTTTATTTTATGTAAATGCCGCAACCATTTCTTATGCGATTTGTAAATGTCCATTCTGAGTACAGATACAGTGAATGTCTGCTCTCTGCTGTTTGCTGTACTAACCTTGAATGGGTCTTACAATTGCAAAATCTTGTTGTTACCATCTTGTGTTCCAGACAAATGCAATATCGGTCCGCTCGGCGAACGTCAACGGCTTTGAGGCGAACAACCTCATGGCGAAAAAGTCCGGGACCACAGTACCTCCTTTCAAACCCATTCCCCCTGCGGCGGAACGCCCGGTGATAAGCAAACCAGGCCCGCCCAATACCACGCGATACACAGGATCATCAGCCGGATCACACATTCCCCAACCTGCCATTGTAGGCATGACAGTTCCGGAATTCAACTCCATGTCAGCACTCCAGAAAAGTCAGCAACCGCAACCAAAGACGCAACAACAGCCCAGTATCAACAGAAAGAGTGATCGCGTTGCTGTAGTCACTGGCAACTCGTATCCCTACATCTCCAATGAGATTGGTGGAGGCGCCCTACCAGCCATGAACATCAACGCGCTACAATCCATCCTTGCACAGGCAAATATCTCGGAAAGTACTTTTGAAGCAGCTCTGCGCCAGAAAGTCGCTCCGACTACTACAACCACCACGACCACCACAACAACAACGACGCCTCGATCAACGAGGCATACCATCGTTAACATCGGGAAGGTGATGAACGCTCCTAAGGAGTACTACCCCGTGGGGTATGATAAGAACTTTGATGACAACTTCGCTTCGAGGGTGGAGCTACCTGAGACGTCGTTCTACTGCGGCGATCAGAAGCATTTTCCTGGGCTATATGCTGATGAAGATTTAGGATGTATGGTAAGTCATAAAAGATTTTAAAGTAGGCTTAAGTCTTTTATGTATTCTTTTAACATGAGCCATCGTTACACATGAATTGAATAGAAGATCAAACCGATTATTTTGGAATGGAATGGAAAGTTTGTTTTTTTGCAAAACACTCAACACTCGACACTAATATTCCAACTTTGAGTACTTA
This sequence comes from Geostiba sp. GC000077, assembly GCA_030264215.1. Lineage (NCBI taxonomy): Eukaryota > Metazoa > Arthropoda > Insecta > Coleoptera > Staphylinidae > Geostiba > Geostiba sp. GC000077. Next base: position 767 of record JARJDQ010001837.1, on the reverse strand, counting down.
CGTATTCTTCAGAAAGCGTCTCGATGGTTCGAAGACCTATTCAAATTCCTGTGCGTGTCAAGATATCAAATAATTGATAGTAATTGACAACACAAACAAAGCTTGTCCTTCGTGTGTGCGCAATGTTTCATTTTTGCAATTCTACTAACTTTCTGTTAGAGAGGTTGGAGTCGTTGGAGATCATCTCGGCGATAGCCAACAGATATATAATTATGACAATTATATTTTATACAGGGTGTTCCAAAGAACAATCGTCCAAAAATGGTAAAATGGCAAAATCAAGAAAATAGTTGAACTTTTATATTATTGATATTTAAATGCTATTGATGAACATGAATAATAAACACTTGATACGTTATGTTTTTATGATAGTGAGAGTCATCGAGTTGAAATACGATTTCGATGTTGTACGGCCGAATGCGGAGCTATCTGGGTCAATATCAAGATAATTGAAATGATTTTTGAATGGCGACTCAAAGTCTGAGACCTAACGAACTTAAATTAAACTCTAATCCCAAGCGCAAGAATTCCAAGTTTTAAATTAAATTAGCAAATAATAGGATTTTGGATGATTTTATTAAATTATGAAGTCTTCACGTGATTTACGTGGAAATTAATCGCATTTAAATTGAGCTACCATCCCAAAGCTTCGCAATGATTATAATTGATTACGGCAGCCAGCAGATGCTCCCGTGATCTTAATTATATCTTCCGATAATTCGTATAATCTCGAGGCTATATTGCCTTATTGCGTTTAATGGTTTAAT